>QJPP01004631.1:0-32859 GCA_003996215.1 Jaltomata sinuosa
GGGTGGTTACACGGTATGTTTTGAGCGACTTTTTGGATAGTTGTTAATTTATTGTGGTGTTGAATTCAAAGTTTAGTTCTTGGCAATTCGAAGTGTTCTTGAGATTATTTTTTAAGATTCTAGTTTTCTTTATTCTTCTTTGTAAGTATCTCTTCATGATTGCTCAAACAAACATTGATTGCATGCTTATGAACATGAGTAGCTAAATCCACAACTACGGTTGTGGGAATCATGAAGGATTAATGAAGTAGGCAAAGTACTTAGGTAATCTAGGAAGGTGTTGATTGCATGTATTGTTCTTCATTTCGCTTTGATTGCTTTTTAACGGTGTACAACGTTAGAACTTGCCTTATCCTTACTTGCCGGACCAAGGAGGTAACAGAGGGGAAAAGGGTTGTAAACAACAGGATTCGAGGCTATCAACCCTCCTCTAATAGCCTGACCTTGTCCAGGAATAGCTAATCTGGGATCAAGGGTAAGGGTTAGTAAAGCGACACCCGCGGCCGGACCAAGGCGTGTCGTGAAATTTACCTAGTTGTCGGACCAAGGAATTAGGTGAACCTAACTTACCGATTATGCATGCTAAGCACTAAACTAGTTAACCAAGTACAAAAGCCTTACTAAGTTATGATCTCATGGGGAACACGACCCTAGTCACTTCTCTTATTGATAGCAACTGTTGAAATTGATCTCTGTTACTTGTACTAATTCACATTACGATCTTTACTTGTAACTTAAAAAAAACCTTTTGCGGGAAATAAACGACTAAAAGACTGAGTAAACACTAATCGACCATAATCCTACTATATTCCCTGTGGGATCGACCCCAACCTTTAGTTGGGTTCTATATTTGAACAGCGACCGCTTGCGCTTCTTTTAGAGGTGTAATTTGGGCGCATCAACCCCCAACCGGTGCCTCCTTCGCCTCCGCCTATGCCCCTTCATCATCCACAACAACTTCCACATCCTCAACAACTTGATCCTGTGGTGGTGGAGGGGTTGCCTCTAGATTTCCTACAGAAGCTTGAGCCCCACCCCTGGCGGGTGTGGCTCTCCCTCATCCTCTGCCCCTTCCCCTACCTCTGCCACGAGCTGCCAAGCCCGCTGGTCTCGCTCCGTTGTACCTTGTATTAACCATCTGTGGACAGAAGAGTGAATGAGATTAGATACCAATTTGTATCACCAGATACCAATTGGAATCAAGTTATAGCACGAAAGAAGGAAGGAAGAGATAGTTTTTCCTAAAGCCCCATAGCCCCTCGAAGAAAAGTACGGACATTTGCGCACTATTAACAAGATTCTACTAGACTTGTTTGGTACGACTAGATCAACTAACCTAGGGCTATGATACCATTTTTGTCACGACCCAGACCATCGTGAGTTGCACCCACCCAACCCCCGGATGAACGAACCAATAGAGTCCAACTCTTAGCCAAGACTAGAAGCCTAAAACCAACAAACAGAAAATAAACTAGCAATTCAAATACGCAAGGAACCATATCATTAAATAAGCTTGCGGAAATTCCCTTAGCACCTTAAAGTCATCGTACCAAACGCTACCAATACTAGAGTACGGGGATACAACCCCAAAACTTAAAGCAATAAGAAATAGTCTAACCCCGAAACAATTGGGTTGTAACTCAAGACACCAAGGCAGCTTGATCGAATAACTCATCCTTGATATATGGAACAGTCAGGCCTACAAGTGAGGTCATGCGTCAACCGCTGGAAGATTTCCTGTACTCACAAAAAAACAAGCAAGTGTAGTATCAACACACAACCACCATGTACTGGTAGGATCATCAGCCAGTGCCAATAACAATGTATGAACAGTACGAGAATCAAGTAACAGTACAGGAAACACGTAATCTAATTACCAAACACGTCTAACTAAGAATCTCATCCTAACTTGTCTTTACATGCCATTCACTTCCATTATGAGAATCAATATAAGTCACACCCTCATATCTATATATCCCAGACCCACTCTGGGATCCCCTCTAACTAACACCTAAGTGTTCACAAGCAACCCGGCCTACACCAAGACCAACTCTAAATCTGATACAACAATAACCCAGCCTCACAAGGACCATAAACAATTATCACTCTCAATAATACAGCACGATCCGCTCACAGAACCAATGTCAATCAACACAATGCAATAAATATCCATGCAATAATGCAGTAAAGTAAACCCATACCAGGCGTGGTACCCGAGCCAACCGTTAGTAATGTCCCGAACCAGGCATGATACCCGAGCCAACCATTAGTATCCCCGTACCAGGTGTGGTACCCGAGCCAACCATTAGTATTGCTGAAACATGCGTGGTACCCGAGCCAACCGAATGTCAACAATCCACAGTCACAACAATGAATAATTAACTTGTAAACAAACAAGCAAAAATGCACAGTTCAATAACCAGACTGATCAAACAGGACTATAAGACATTCCAATTCATCTCCGAAGCAATGCATCTCATACAATAACTTAGATAAAAGTACTCAAACACACAATGCATAAAGAAATCAATCCATCACCTACCTCAAAATGATCCAAGCTCTACTCAAACTGAGCTTTCTCGTTCTCCAAAGTTCTTGCCGGTTCTTGGTCTAAATCAACACACAATAACCAAGAATTAATCCCCATAGCCTACAATTTACCCAGATTATGCAAGAATCCTAAACCCCAGGCTACCTATGATCATTCCACCCTTTTCCCGGGCTTTCCCACCATTAATTCACCTAGTTCTATCCTTTTTACGAATAAAATTAGGAAATTAAGGTCACATGATCATAAAATGGTAAATTTAGCAACACCCAAGAACTTCTACACATAGAATCCCTCTTTTTCCCTGGATTCTACCATCCCTAAGCCATTCCAAACCTCTCCCCAAGTCCACTCCTAGCAATCATACCGCATAGGAAAAGTATTACGGAGTTTGGAGAGTAGAAACCTTACCTTAGGGAAGAAAAACGATGAAGAACGGAGGAAAAACGCCTGAAATCGCCCTAGTTCTTCTCCCAAATGAATTGTAGAAAACAAAAATGTTTTGGGGAAGTTTCTACATTAAATCTCGTCAGCCTCTGCTATAAAGGTAGGCTTCCTCTATAGCGGTACCGCCGTAGTGGAGTCAACCGCTATGGCGGAGATTGACCGCCTTGACTTCTGCTATAGCGGTCTTTCTTCTGCTATAGAGAAGGTCGCCACAGCGGAGCCTTTGCCCTCGTCACGGATAGAATGTCTGGAATTCTCCAAAATTGGTCCATTTTACAACACACTTGCTTCCCCCGATGATCCAAAATAATCCCTTCACGTTAATTTTAATTCCGAAAGATCTATTTACCCGATTTCAATTCTGAAAAGTCTCCCGGACTCTTTTATGTCTTAGCTACATGGAAAACTTGATCAAATCAATACATCTAACCCAATACTTAACCGGATTTCCCTAGACTATACCTATCACGACCCGATTTCTCGGTCATGATGGCACCTACAACCCCTGGTAGGTGAACCAGTCCCCGTAGCCCAGAACAGTTAGTAATGGGCTACTATCTAGCACATAAGGGAACAAGACAAATAAAATAGATAACAGGGATATAAATATATACATATGCGAAAACTAAACCAAACCCCAAGACCTGGTATCATAGTACAGAGCCAAACTACATACATGGAGTACAAGTAAACCAAAACTATATATACAGATGTCTCTGAATGGAAATAGAGTACATGAAGCAAAAGATAAACTAAAGCTAAGCTCCGATCGTCAAGAGCTCACCCTCAGTCTGAAGTAGTCTCCAACAGATCTCCAAGCACGATTCACAACGGTCTAACGGCGATGGCCCACGCTAGGATCTGCACCCAAAGATGCAGGGGTAGGGGTGAGCACCAAATGCGAAGCATAAGGTACCCAGTAGGTATCATAGGCCGACTGGGCACATATAAGATAAAAGAGCAGTAATAGACAGAATAGAAGCAATCAATCACAGAAATCAACGAAAGGTACACAGGAACTAGCCCAGAGGAAAATCAACAGAACCACAGATGAGGCTAGTAAGCAGAATATACACACCAAAGGCACAGGTGAAAGTAAGAAACAACGTACCTGGAATCCTTGCAACAACAGTGTATAAAATAAGTTTACGGAATGGACGGTATACCGGTAACCTCAAGTGTAAGAAGAAGAGAGAAAGAATAATAATAGGCATGCTCAAGACATGAATCAATACTCAACTAATCATATCAACCTCAAATCTAGAAACTAACACCCTAGCAGTACCAATCTCATACTTATCCATAATAGAGAATCATTCTGTAAATAAATAGCAAAAGTCTACCTACAGTCCCTCGGCCGCCCATACAACCGAGGAACACAAACAAGTGAAAACAAACCCTCCGGCATCCCATACTACCGGAGCGTACAATCAGCAAACAGCAAACAAGGGTGGAAACTCGAACCATGAATGATATGATGCATGAAGATCTCAAGTGCCATAGTATCTCTGTATGTACCTCCTCCGGCGCCGATCCGGCCCAGCAGGTAGGTTCCATGGAAGGACTCTGCCCGTATACCTCTACTCCCCCGTATACCCCTCTTCCGGCACACGTAGCCCGTAGCCCCTGGCTCGGATAGCAAGGTCCATGGAGGTCCCCGACCCCATACCAAAACCCAGTATCAGAACATGTATCCAAGATAGAGACCCTAGTCTCGATATCAAGATAGGAGACCCAGTTCTCGAAATATGCTGCCCAGACCCTGGTCCAGGACTAAAATAGTTAGGAAAATTATCTCAAAAAAACCCTCCAAGGGTGCCCGGGCGTCGCCGGAGTCTTAAACAGTTAAAAAAAGCATCTCAGGGGCTCGGTCCAAACCGATGTTGCTTAAAATCATCTCAAGTTAGTAGAGAACTAATTCAACTAGCACTCGGCCTGCCGAGTCTTTAGTGATAATCGTAAAACTGATGATTAACCACAAGTGAAATCAACCATTTCCAAATCATTTCCATCAAAAACGGGCCCCCGGGCCATGCAAGGTTTAGAAACAGTGCCAGTAGGCCCGAAGCCAAAACCACAGTAAAACATGGATAAAACCTCTTTATATGCATGGAAATGGTATGATCACACACAATAGCTGCCCCGCAGCTCACAATCAACCTATCGACCCTGCACAGGCCCACAGCTACTCAGCAAGCATAACCAGCCTAGAAGGATAATTCTATGCCCGGGACTCGCGGACATTCCCAAAAATCCCACCTTCTATGTTCCAGAGTCAACAAGGCCTCGCAGGACCACAAGGGTAAATAAAATATATCCGCAAATACTACAAGCAACGGAGGAATAAAAATAGGCGGACATGAATAAAGCGGTCAAGGTCTGTGGTACCAACCTAATAAACCAACCCAAGGATGCCCATTAATACAATTTTATTCTATATATGCGGAGTCTAGGGAAATTAAACCGTAACCTACCTGTCGTCCGATGACAAGCTGCTGGAACAACGATGTCCAAGCTCGAACCACTCCGAGAAAACCCAAAACTAAATCGGAATCGGAATCGGATTTGGGATGGAACAACTTAACGTAGATAATTGATTTTCTTTCGGTAACCGAATAAATCATCAAAATGATTTTTCTCCACAACCTCTCCAATCATAAGTATAGTAATTAAACAATGAAGAATTGGTCTATGTTTCAGTAACTATTTGAAATTGGAAAGTAATACTCATAATGGACAATTTAATATAGTTGAATGACAAGCTTTCTAGTGACGCCACCATTCCACTTGCTGTATGCTGTGTTAGCCCCTCCACTTCCACGTGGAGGTGGAGGTGGCAACCAATTTCCCTCCGTTAGGTATATATTCGGGTATTGCATAAATTCGTGGTAAAATAAATATAGTATTTTAAATATACCATAATTATTAGAAAATCATTTCCAATAAAACCTACTATATTATAATAATAATTTTCAACATAACTAATTTTACTATCTCCGTTAAAATATTACGGAGTATAAAAACCTTATAAAATAAATACATATATACTTATATCGTATCAAAGATATTTTTCATAAACCTTTAAAATATTTTGGAAAGGAAATAACAATATAATTTTTACCAATTTCAACTTTTAAATAACGTATTTTCAAATACACGCACGATGCTAATAAGGTTCTTAAGTTTAGGCTCGTAATTCGCCTACGCACGATTTCGATATTCAAGAATTCTCTTGGGATCCTCCCTTATGTTTTATAACTGTTTCGGAACTGAAATGGCATTTTAAAACATGACGTCGAGGCTTAAATCGCGTCTAACCCGACCCGGTTCGCGACCCGGTTCGCAACCCATTTTCTGCCAGACAGTCCGCGGTAAAACAGTCATAACTCTTTGCTCCGAGATTATTTGGACGTGCGGTTTTGTGCGTTGGAAACTAGACTCGTAGACCTTCGATTTGGTATTTCGGGGGACTTCTAACTCTTTATATATTGGGAGAAAAGCTCCGAGACATTTGACCCAAAGTTCAGGAAATTTGTTAAAGGTCTTACGATATCTTTTGTCGATTTGCTTGACTTCAAACTTAAACGTGGGAATGACCGGAAGGGTCATTACATCATCCACTACTAAAAAGGGCTTTCGTCCTCGAAAGTCAAGGTCAAGAGGGTACCTGAAGGCTAAAATAGCTGCGGATACTGATCCCGCATATCCCTTTCGGTCTCCCAGGTAGCCTCCTCGACTGGACGGTGCCTCCACTGAACTTTAACAACCGGGATCTCTCGAGACCTCAATCTCCTGACATCTCTGGCCAAAATAGCTGACGGCTCCTCAACAAAGGCTAAACCCTCATCCAACTGAACTGAATCCCACTGCAACACATGAGACTCATCTGGTACATACCGACGCAGCATCGAAACATGAAATACAGGATGTATAGCTGAAAACATCGGAGGTAAGGCTAGATGATAGGCAACGCTACCAACCCTCTGCAGAATCTCAAACGGCCCAATGTACCTGGGGCTAAGCTTGCCCCGCCTACCAAATCTCATCACGCCCTTCATGGAGATACACGGAGGAACACCAAGTCACCGACACTAAACTCCAAGGCACGAAGCCTACGATCAGCATAACTCTTCTGCCTGCTCTGAGCTGTCCGAAGTCTGTCCTGAATCACTCGGACTCGGTCTAAGGAATCTTGAAGCAAATCTGTGCTCTGTGGCCCAGCACTAAAACCATCAAACCAACCTACCGGTGATCTGCAACGCCTGCCATACAAAGCCTCAAAAGGTGCCATACCGATACTCGAATGGAAGCTGTTATTATAAGCAAACTCTGCCAAGGGAACAAACTGATCCCAAGAACCTCCAAAGTCAAGAATACATGCCCGAAGCATGTCCTCCAGGACCTGAATGGTCCTCTCGGACTGGCCATCTGTCTGAGGGTGGAAAGCGGTACTAAGATGAACCTCTGTACCCAAATCTCGCTGAATAGCCCTCCAGAACTGAGATGTGAACTGAGTGCCGCGGTCTGAAATAATAGAAGCTGGGACCCCGTGCAACCGAACAATCTCACGAAGGTAGATCTGAGCTAACCTCTCTGCTCCATAGGAAGTCTGAACTGGCAAGAAATGTGCTGACTTGGTCAGCCTATCAACAACCACCCATATGGAATCAAACCCACGAGAAGTACGGGGCAAACCAACCACGAAGTCCATAGTAATCCCTTCCCACTTCCACTCAGGAATGGGAAGTCGCTGCATCAAACCACCAGGTCTCATGTGCTCAAACTTAACCTGCTGACAGTTCATGCACCGAGATACGAACTCTGCTATATCCCGCTTCATACCACTCCACCAGTAAAGTTGCCTCAAGTCTCTATACATCTTTGTTGTGCCAGGGTGAATGGAGTATCTAGTACAATGTGCCTCACGAAGTATGAACTGAATCAAATCACTAATCCTCGGAACACAAAGGCGACTATCAAACCTCAGAACCCCATCTGAATCTAGAGTAGCCCGACTGGTCTCACCCTGAACAACCCGATCACGAAGGTCACACAACTGCTGATCCTCAAACTGACTGCTCTGAATCTGATCAACCAAGGTAGAACGAACCTCAATACTGGCAAGAACTCTGCTAGGATCCGACAAGTCAAGCCTAACCAAACGGTTAGCCAAGGACTGGATGTCCAAGGCCATCAGTCGCTCTGAAACTGAAAGAGAAGTTAGGTTACCCATACTCACTGTCTTCCGACTCAAGGCATCCGCTACCACGTTTGCCTTGCCCGGATGATACAGAATAGTAAAGTCATAGTCCTTCAGTAACTCGACCCATCTCCTCTGCCTCGAGTTCAACTCCCGCTGACTCGTAATATACTGAAGACTACGGTGATCAGTGAAGATATCACAGTGAACTCCATATAGGTAATGCCTCCAGATCTTGAGCGCGAAAACTACTGCCGCCAACTCTAAGTCATGAGTGTGGTAGTTGCGCTCTTGAACCTTCAGCTGCCTCGACGCATATGCTATTACTTCACCCTGCTGCATCAACACACAACCAAGACCAACCCCAGAAGCATCACAATACACGGAGAAGCTCTGACCCTCAACCGGCAAAGTCAAAACTGGAGCTGAAGTCAATAAGGCCTTAAGCCTCTGGAAGCTATCCTCACACTGATCCGACCACTGAAATGGGATATCCTTCCTAGTCAGCATAGTCAAGGGTGCTGCTATGGAAGAAAATCCCTCAACGAACCGTCTGTAGTAACCTACTAAACCAATAAAGCTGTGAACCTCAGTAACAGTCGTAGGTCTAGGCCACTCACAAACCGCTGAAATCTTTCCCGGATCAACCCTAATCCCATCCTAAGACACCACGTGCCCTAGGAATGCAACTGACTTAAGCCAAAACTCACACTTTGAGAACTTGGCATAAAGCCGATGATCTCTCAAAGTCTGGAGTATAACCCTCAAGTGATGCTCATGCTCATCTCTACTACGCGAGTATACCAAGATGTCGTCTATAAAAACTATCACAAATGAGTCCAAATACGGGCCAAGAACCCTGTGCATCAAGTTCATAAAGGCTGCGGGGGCATTAGTCAACCCAAAAGACATCACCAGGAACTCATAATGGCCATAACGTGTCCTGAATGCTGTCTTAGGGATGTCCTCCGCCCTAATCCTCAACTGATGGTAGCCGGATCTCAAATCAATCTTTGAAAACACGACTGAACCCTGAAGCTGGTCAAACAAATCATCAATCCTCGGCAACGGATACCTATTCTTCCCTGTCACCCTATTCAGCTGCCGATAATCAATACACATGCGCATCGACCCATCCTTCTTCTTCACGAAGAGAACAGGAGCACCCCATGGTGACACACTAGGTCTAATAAACCCCGTAGCTAACAGATCCTGGAGCTGCTCCTTAAGCTCCCTCAACTCAGCAGGAGCCATACGGTAAGGAGAAATAGAGATGGGCCTAGTACCCGGCTCCAACTCAATAGCAAAATCAATATCTCTCTCAGGTGGAAGGCCTGGCAGGTCGGTAGGAAACACATCAAGGAAGTCTCTAACCACAGGAACAGACTCAGGGGAAGTGGGGATAGCACTAACATCTCGGACATATGCTAGATAAGCTAAACACCCACGGGAAATCAACTTTCTAGCTCGAAGACAAGAGATGATCCCAGATGGTGCATGGCTAACAGAACCCTGCCACATAACCAGGGATACACCGGGCACAGCTATGGTAATGGTCTTGGCATAACAATCCAAAACCACACGATGAGGGGATAACCAGTCCATGCCCAGTATCACATCAAAATCTAGCATATCAAGAATCATCAAGTCTCCCAAGTCTCTAAATCACCAATAGATAACATACAGGATCTCACAATCCGATCCACTACTAAAGAATCTCCTACTGGGGTCAAAACAGAAACAGAAACAGATAATGGCTCACTAGCCAACCCCAAACAAGGCACAAAGTAGGCAGATATATATGAACAAGTGGATCCAGGATCAAATAAAGCCATAGCAGATTGATGGCACACAGAAATTGTACCTGTAATCACAGCATCTGAGGCCTCTGCCTCTGGTCTCCAAGGGACCGCATAAAACTGACGAAGACCTCCACCTGCCCGACCGCCATCCCTACCACCTGCTCTACCGCGTGGCGCACCACCTCTAATCTGATGACCACCCCCTCTAGCCAGGGGCTGAACTACCCGTAAAGGCTCGGCTAACTGAACTGTACCCTGCTGAGGGCAATCTTTAGCAAAATGACCCATCGCACCATAAGTAAAACAAACCCCTGACGGCCTACTCAGTCGAGATGAACCCGCAAATCCCGAATGACCACCACGACCTGATGCCCCAGAAATTGTACCCCTCTAAGACTGGCCGCTATAGCCCTGATGGCTGCCCTGACCCTTCTCGAACTGGGTACTACCAAAAGTCTGAAGGGAAGACTGAACCGGTCGGCTGGACTGACCCTGGTACTGTTGTGGCTGATAACCCCGGCTCCACTGGCCAGGACCTCTACCGCCATATCTGGAACCACTATAGACACCCTGATGTCGAGGCCTCTTATCTCTAGACCCCTGATCATGTCGCTGTAAGTCCTCCATAGTGCGGGCATAGTCTACAATGGCCTGGAAAGACCGACCACTGGCAATCAATATCTCAGATGGCTGCCTGATCTCTGGCCTCAAACCCCATACAAATTTGCGAATCCTATCCGCCTCAGTAGGAATGATCATAGCTCCGAACGGTGCTAGCTGATGAAAACGGGTCTCATACTCCGAGATAGTCATAGATCCCTGCACAAGGTGAGTGAACTGCTCCCTGCGACGCTCCCGATCCCTCTGGGGTAGGAACTTGGCCATAAAGGCCTCGTAAAACTCAGACCAGGTCAAAGGAGGTGACGACAGTGGTCTACAAGCAACCTGAGCCCTCCATCATAACTTCGCTGGGCCCTCCAACTGGTAGGTAGTATAACCAACCCCGTGAGTCTCCAACAAACCCAGATGATGCAACATCTCCTCACAGGTGGTAATGAAGTCATGTGGATCCTGTCCAGAAGTACCCGCAAATCTCGGAGGTGCTAACCTCAAAAGCCTACCCAACGCCTTCTGCTCTGACTCTGTCATAGCTGGGCGAGAAGCAAGAGGCTGTGCAACAGATGGAACTGGAATAACCTCCGCACGGGGAGCCATAGTAGTCGACTGCGCTCCTAAGCTCTGTGCACCCAGGGCTGCCCCCTGAGCGGATGTCTGCGCTACCTCAGAAGGCCGCTCTCCAATCATACCCAAAAGCTGTAATAGTAATCCCCGAATATCTGGAGACGGAGATGTGGGTGGAGCTGGCACAGAAGTGGGAACTGGAGCTGGTACTGGAGCTGGCGCTGGAGCTGGTGGTACCTGGGCTACCCCCTGAACCACATGCTGCTCGGGCTCTATCTCCACGCTAGCAGCTCTAGCAGGGCGTCCGCGACCCCTAGCTGGAGTGGGAGGCTCATCCTCGCGTGCTGCCGATGATCTCGTACGAACCATCTGTGGAAGAATGAAGTAGAACAAATGAGATCTCTAGAAGCTTCAAGGGCTATACGCACGACACAGAAGCAAAGAAAGAGTCAAATTTTCTAAAATGCCACCGTAGCCTCCCAAAGATTGAGTACGGACGTCTCCGCCCCGATCCGTAGGACTCTACTAGACATTGGCTCCTATACCGATGACACCGGTGAACCTAAAGCTCTGATACCAAGTTTTCACGACCCGATTTCTCGGTCATGATGGCACCTACAACCCCCGGTAGGTGAACCAGTCCCCGTAGCCCAGAACAGTTAGTAATGGGCTACTATCTAGCACATAAGGGAACAAGACAAATAAAATAGATAACAGGGATATAAATATATACATATACGGAAACTAAACCAAACCCCAAGACCTGGTATCATAGTACAGAGCCAAACTACATATATGGAGTACAAATAAACCCAAAACTATATATACAGATGTCTCTGAATGGTAATAGAGTACATAAAGCAAAAGATAAACTAAATCTAAGCTCCGATCGTCAAGAGCTCACCCTCAGTCTGAAGTAGTCTCCAACAGATCTCCAAGCACGATTCACAATGGTCTAACGGCGATGGCCCACGCTAGGATCTGCACCCAAAGATGCAGGGGGTAGGGGTGAGCACCAAATGCAAAGCATAAGGTACCCAGTAGGTATCATAGGCCGACTGGGCCACATATAAGATAAAAGAGCAGTAATAGACAGAATAGAAGCAATCAGTCACAGAAATCAACGAAAAGGTACACAGGAACTAGCCCAGAGGAAAATCAACAGAACCACATATGAGGCTAGTAAGCAGAATATACACACCAAAGGCACAGGTGAAAGTAAGAAACAACGCACCTGGAATCCTTGCAACAACAGTGTATAAAATAAGTTTACGGAATGGACGGTATACCGGTAACCTCAAGTGTAAGAAGAAGAGAGAAAGAATAATAATAGGCATGCTCAAGACATGAATCAATACTCTACTAATCATATCAACCTCAAATCCAGAAACTAACACCTTAGCAGTACCAATCTCATACTTATCCATAATAGAGAATCATTCTGTAAATAAATAGCAAAAGTCTACCTACAGTCCCTCGGCCGCCCATACAACCGAGGAACACAAACAAGTGAAAACAAACCCTCCGGCATCCCATACTACCGGAGCGTACAATCAGCAAACAGCAAACAAGGGTGGAACCTCGAACCATGAATGATATGATGCATGAAGATCTCAAGTGCCATAGTATCTCTGTATGTACCTCCTCCGGCGCCGATCCGGCCCAGCAGGTATGTTCCATGGAAGGACTCTGCCCGTATACCTCTACTCCCCCGTATACCCTTCTTCCGGCACACGCAGCCCGTAGCCCCTGGCCCGGATAGCAAGGTCCATGGAGGTCCCCGACCCCATACCAAAACTCAGTATCAGAACATGTATCAAGATAGAGACCCAGTCTCGATATCAAGATACAGACCCAGTCTCGAATATGCATGCCAAGACCCTATCCAGGACTAAAAATAGTAGGAAAATATCTCAAAAAAGCCCCTCCAAGGGTGCCCGGGCGTCGCCGGGTCTAAACAGTAACAAGTCATCTCAGGGGCTCGGTCCAACCGAGGCTAAAAATCATCTCAAGTAGTAAGAGAACTCAACTAGCACTCCGGCCCTGCCGAGTCTAGTGATAATCGTAAAAGTGATGATTTTAAACCACAAGTGAAATCAACCATTTCCAAATCATTTCCATCAAAAATGGGGCCCCCGGGCCATGCAAGGTTTAGAAAACAGTGCCAGTAGGCCCGAAGCCAAAATCACAGTAAAACATGGATAAAACCTCTTTATATGCATGGAAATGGTATGATCACACACAATTGCTGCCCCGCAGCTCACAATCAACCTATCGTCCCTGCACAGGCCCACAGCTACTCAGCAAGCATAACCAGCCTAGAAGGATAATACTATGCCCGGGACTCGCGGACATTCCCAAAATCCCACCTTCTATGTTCCAGAGTTAACAAGGCCTCGCAGGACCACAAGGGTAAATAAAATATATTCGCAAATACTACAAACAACGGAGGAATAAAAATAGGCGGACATGAATAAAGCGGTCAAGGTCTGTGGTACCAACCTAATAAACCAACCCAAGGATGCCCATTAATACAATTTTATTTTATATATACGGAGTCTAAGGAAATTAAACCGTAACCTACCTGTCGTCCGATGACAAGCTGCTGGAACAACGATGTCCAAGCTCGAACCACTCCGAGAAAACCCAAAACTAAATCGGAATCGGAATCGGATTTGGGATGGAACAACTTAACGTAGATAATTGATTTTCTTTCGGTAACCGAATAAATCATCAAAATGATTTTTCTCCACAACCTCTCCAATCATAAGTATAGTAATTAAACAATGAAGAATTGGTCTATGTTTCAGTAACTATTTGAAATTGGAAAGTAATACTCATAATGGACAATTTAATATAGTTGAATGACAAGCTTTCTAGTGACGCCACCATTCCACTTGCTGTATGCTGTGTTAGCCCCTCCACTTCCACGTGGAGGTGGAGGTGGCAACCAATTTCCCTCCGTTAGGTATATATTCGGGTATTGCATAAATTCGTGGTAAAATAAATATAGTATTTTAAATATACCATAATTATTAGAAAATCATTTCCAATAAAACCTACTATATTATAATAATAATTTTCAACATAACTAATTTTACTATCTCCGTTAAAATATTACGGAGTATAAAAACCTTATAAAATAAATACATATATACTTATATCGTATCAAAGATATTTTTCATAAACCTTTAAAATATTTTGGAAAGGAAATAACAATATAATTTTTACCAATTTCAACTTTTAAATAACGTATTTTCAAATACACGCACGATGCTAATAAGGTTCTTAAGTTTAGTCTCGTAATTCGCCTACGCACGATTTCTATATTCAAGAATTCTCTCGGGATCCTCCCTTATGTTTTATAACTATTTTGAAACTGAAATGGCATTTTAAAACATGACGTCGAGGCTTAAATCGCGTCTAACCCGACCCGGTTCGCGACCCGGTTCGCAACCCATTTTCTGCCAGACAGTCCGCGGTAAAACAGTCATAACTCTTTTCTCCGAGATTATTTGGACGTGCGGTTTTGTGCGTTGGAAACTAGACTCGTAGACCTTCGATTTGGTATTTCGGGAGACTTCTAACTCTTTATATATTGGGAGAAAAGCTCCGAGACATTTGACCCAAAGTTCAGGAAATTTGTTAAAGGTCTTACGATATCTTTTGTCGATTTGCTTGACTTTAAACTTAAACGTGGGAATGACCGGAAGGGTCATTACAATACCTCGCTCCAAATGTGGTCGAGGCTAGCCTAGCCTAGAATTTCAAACCTTCAAACCCGAAGTTTTCTAACTGTAAAACTTGGCATGATTGGGCTACCCATAACGATGGACCCGGTCATTACACAAACTCTCAAGGATCGACAGTTATTGTCACACCCCGAGGTTACCCCCTAGACATAACACGAGACTCAAGACAACAAAGATCCCAAGCTAACCCTTGATCATAGCATTTTCAAGCATAACAAAGACAAGACATAGCGGAAGCATCATATGAGAATCCAAATAGGAAGCATAATCATAAAAAAAAAGAGTCGAATATGAAGTACAACTCAATAGTTATCCCACAACAACTATATCTAAAAAGCCTCTAAAAACTAGCATAAGGAGTTGATGGGATAATACCCCAACTAACTCGACAATCTAACACGTAAAGGAAACATAAAAACTGAAATATGGTCTAGTCCTCGAACTATGAGGGCTCACCAAAGCTGACTGAGAGAGTGGCCTGGAACTCTAGCCACGAACCTGAGGAGGTATGCCTGAATCTGCATCATCAAAGGATACAACGCAATATGCGTTAGTACTATGGAATGTACTAAGTATGTAAGCAATGCATAAACATGATGAAAACATTCTAAGTATATTTAAATAACTGAAATCGTGCTTTTAAAGATAAACTGAGCGCAATGACTCTAATACTTTCCAGAAGCTGAAACATAATCATAAGTAATGAATCTGAAATCTTAATAAGAGTCAAATGCAAGTTTTAAAGCATAAATTGTTTTATGTGGGAGGTTCTCTAACCGACATATACCATGTCAGCTACATGGAATCTGATGTATCCGTCCCATCGAAAGGACCCAATATACCTTGCCAGGGTATAAAGGCATTACTTTGGCGTGATCACTAAAACTGATACCCAATAGAGGGGACTTAAGACCTACAGGGGCACGTAGTTTTGGGACCTTTTGGGTACTCTCTCCCTGTCCTACTTGGTGCTAATACTACTCCCAAAACATACATATAGCTCATATAATACTGGGCATGTCTGATGTCAAATCTGTTTGAAAAGCATAAGGGTATATCTGATACCATGCAATTCACTTAGCTTAGGTGGACATATCTAGATGCCAAATCTTTCATAAAACATAGGAACATATCTGATGTCCAAAAACTGTTGGAAAAGCATAAGGACATATCTGATGTCATGCAATTTAAAAGTCATGAATCTTAAAGCTTTTCAAGACCATAATTCAAAATATACTTTTCTTGCTAAATTCATACTTAAAGAATTAGTTAAATACATAGAGGCCATGATATCTAATCAAGCCAACTTTCTCTTGAAAACATGTAAATTCATAGTTTTATTCTAGCAATCAACATTCATGCTTGGGTTTTAAAACCAATTAGAGAATCATAATCAAATCATGAGGAATCAAGAGGAAACCATGAATTTAAACATAGAAACTTATTTCATAAACTTTCCCCAATTTTAGATCAAAACCCTAATTTCATAACTTCATAATTCAAGATAAGAGTTGGGGGATTTGGGCACAAGGGTTGAAGGAACCCATTGTTAAAAACCCACATACATTGGTGGAATATTACCCACTTGATTTGAAAAGAATTAGGAGACTTGACTTGGAGCTTTGGAGTCTTGAGCTTGAGAAAAAATTTCCTCTTTGAGTGAAGAATGATGAACTTAAGAGGGACTTAGGGTAATATGAGTGAAAACCCTTCTAAAAGTAGTCAAAACAACTTCACTTAATACATAATAGGGTGGGAAATGACCAAAATACCCCTAGAAATTAATTGAGAAAAATATGGAAATTACTCAGTCTACGAGTCATTGTTTGGATGACGGTTCATCGTTTGGAGTCGTAAAACTCAGCTGGGAATTTCAAGTTGCAGCTTCACTTCTACGGGTCAACAGGATGGACCCGTAGAAGTGATGACGAGTCGTCAAATGGAGTCGTCGTTCACAGGGAGCTGGGCTAACTTGGTCAAACCATGACTCAAGACTACGGCTCGTCATTCCAATGACGAGTCGTAGACTTGACTCATAGTTCCTGAAGGGGACTCGGGAAAAATGTATATCCTCTGAAGACATTCAACGAGTCAACAGGACGAACTCGTTGTTTGAACGATGAGTCATCGTTTGGACTCGTGGTTTCTGGGAACACTTAACATTCCACAGGTCTACGAGTGGAACTATGACTCGTAGAATGAACTACGGTCTGTAGAACCCACTCATGGTTCTCAGACCAGAGGCTAAGCTTGCAGGGACTGAACCACGGATCCATTCCACGAATCGTGGTTTGGTCCGTGGTTTGGACCCGTCATTTCTGAAACAGGGATTTTTCTGAGGTTTTTAACTTAGATAGTTGGATATGTTTACGAGGTGTTACAATATCCCCCCCTTGGGATCATTCATCCTCGAATGAATGCTAGACAAGGGAAACTGAGGGGAAAACAGCCCAACCAAACATCAAACATAGAAATCAAGGGGTAATCATAAAACCTGAAATTTTCAACTTGAAAACATGATAAACTAACTTCGTAAAAAATGGGTGCATGCTAAAATCATGAGAGGAACTGATGGAGTAGAATAGTAGGGACATACTAAGGAGGAAACTAGTACGTCAAGCTGGAACTGAATCGAAAGGAAAGAGATGAGGATATTTGGCCTTCATGTCCTCTTCTGCTTCCCAAGTAGCACCCTCAGCAAGTTGATTCCTCCAAAGGACTTTTACCGAAGGGACCTCTTTGTTTTGCAACCTCTGAATCTGATGATCAAGGATCTCAACGGGAACCTCCTCATAAGTGAGACTATCCTTCACACCCACATCTTCCAAAGGCACAATCAAGCTCAGATCGCCAACACACTTCTTTAACAAGGAAACATGGAAAACTGGATGAACCGATTCTAACTCCGTTGGTAAATCTAACTCATAAGCAACACTACCAACTCTCCTCGAAATCCGATAAGGACCTACAAAACGAGGACTAAGTTTTCCTTTCTTGACAAATCACATCACACCCTTCATGGGTGACACCTTAAGGAAAACCCAATCATCAACTTCAAATTCTAACTCCCTTCTCCTCACATCCGCATAAGATTTCTGTCTACTCTGAGCGGTCTTCAACCTTTCCCGAATAAACTAAACTTTCTCCATGGTCTCATGCACAGAAACTGGACCAATCAAGGCTACCTCGCCAACCTCGAACCAACCAATAGAAGATCTACACCTCCGGCCATAAAGTGTCTCATATGGAACCATCTGAATGCTAGAGTGGAAATTGTTGTTGTAGGCAAACTCGATAAGTGGTAAGTGATCATCCCAATTCCCTTTGAAGTCAATAACACAAGCCCTCAACATATCCTCCAAAGTCTGAATAGTATGCTCGGCCTGTCCATCCGTCTGAGGGTGAATAGTTGTGCTAAGCTTCACCTTAGTACCAAGACCGTTCTAAAATTATCTCTAAAACTGAGATGTAAACTGAGGACCTCTATCTGAAATGATAGACAAAGTAACACCATGCAATCGGACTATCTCCCGAATGTAGAGACTGGAATAATCATCCGCTGTATCCGTAGTCTTAACAGCCAAGAAATGGGATGACTTGATCATCCGGTTGACAATCACCCAAATGGAATCATGTTGCCTTCGAGTACGAGGCAAACCCGTAATAAAGTCCATATTGATTGCTTCCCATTTCCAAGTGGGAAGGTTAATATCCTGAAGCATACCACCTGGTCTTTGATGTTCCACCTTTACCTGTTGATAGTTGGGACACTTAGCCACAAACCCGGCTATGTCTTTCTTCATACCATTCCACCAAAAGACTTTTCGTAGATCACGGTACATCTTAGTGGCACTCGGATGAATGGAGTATCTAGAAATGTGATCCTCGGACAAAATTTGTTGTCTCAACCCATTAATATCTGGCACACATAAGCGACCCTGATAACAAAGCACACCATCTCCCCCTTGGGAGAAAACCTCAACCCTTTGCTGACGAACTGCACCCTTAAGCTGAAGTAGAATGGGATCTTAGTCTTGCTTGGCTTTCACCTCAGCCACCAAGAATGATTCGGCACCATTAGTCACAATCACTCCACCTTCAGTCGAGTCCATAAGGCAAACTTCCAACCGAGCAATCCTATGAACTTCTTTAACCAATTCCTTCTTACCATCTTCAGTAGAACCTACACTTCTTATGGACAACCTACTCAAAGTATCCTCCACAACATTGGCCTTACCCAGATGGTAAAGCACACTCATATCATAATCCTTATGGAGCTCAAGCCATCTCCTTTGTCGCAAATTCAATTCCTTTTGAGTGAACACATATTGAAGACTCTTATGATCGGTGAAAACATCCACATGCACACCATACAAGTAGTGCCTCCAAATCTTCAAAGCAAAAACCACGGCCGCTAGCTCAAGATCATGAGTAGGGTAGTTCTTCTCATGTACCTTAAGTTGTCTTGAGGCATAAGAAATCACCCTACCCCGTTGCATCAAAACACAACCCAAACCAATTCTTGAGGAATCACAATACATAACAAAATTATCAAGGCCCTCGGGTAAAGCCGATATTGGAGCTGTAGTCAATCGAGTCTTCAATTCCTGAAAAAACTTTTCTCACAAGAGTCGGACCACTGAAACTTAACCTTTTTATGAGTTAATCGGGTCAATGGGGAAGCAAGGGAGGAAAACCCTTCCACAAATCTCCTATAGTAACTAGCCAAACCCAAGAAGCTTCTATATCGGATGAGGAAGTAGGTCTAGGCCAGTTCTTCACTGCCTCTATCTTTTGAGAGTCAACCCGAATACCATCACTAGTCACAATATGACCCAGAAAAGCAACAGATTGCATCCAAAACTCGCACTTGCTAAAATTAGCAAACAAATGTCTATCCTTAAGAGTTTGCAACACAACCCTCAAGTGATCCGCATGCTCCTCCTCACTCCGAGAGTAGATGAGGATATCATCAATGAAAATAATCATGAACATATCCAAATACTATTTGAACACACGGTTCATAAAATCCATAAAAGCTTCAGGAGCATTCGTTAGGCCAAAAGACATAACAACGAACTCATAATGACCATACCGAGTCCTAAAGGCTATATTTGGGATATCACATTCCCGAACCCAAAGTTGATGATAACCGGATCTAAGGTTGATCTTGGAGAAGAAACTAGCACCATGAAGCTGATCGAACAAGTCATCAATCCTAGGAATGGGATACTTATTCTTGATTGTGACCTTGTTCAACTAACGATAATCAATACACATTCTAAGAGAACCATCCTTCTTCCGAACAACCAAAACAGGGGCACCCCAAGGAGAGACACTAGGCCTGATGAAACCCTTATCAAGCAAATACTTCAACTAATCTTTCAACTCCTTGAGTTCTACGGGGACCATTCTATAGGGAGGAATAGATATAGGATTCGTATCCGAAAGAAGATCTATCCCAAATTCAATTTCCCGCTTGGGAGGGACTCTGGGCAAATCATCGGGAAACACTTTTGGGAATTCATTCACAACAGGAACAAACTGAATAGTTGGAGTTTCGGACTCCGTGTCCATAACTCAAACTATATGATAGCCATAACCATTAGAAATCATCTTCCTAGCCTTAAGATAAGATATGAAATGATCCTTCAAAAAAGAGGGACTACCTTGCCATTCTAGGACATGTTCATTAGGAAACTTGAAACTAACCACACGAGTGCGGCAATCAACAGATGCATAGCATGCATACAACCAATCCATACCAAGAATGACATCAAAATCAGTCATCTCTAACTCTACTAAATCCACTGAAGTGACTCTATGAAGGACTGAGATAGGGCAATTTCGATAGACTCTTTTCGGATAGGACTGACTCACCAACAGGAGTAGAAACATGAAAGGGTTCTAAAAGCAATTCAGGATGAATCTCGAACTTACAAGCCACATAAGGGGTTACAAAAGATAAGGATGTACCGGGATCCAATAAGGCATACACATCAAGAGAGAAAACTTTCAACATACCGGTAACCACATCTGGAGAACTCTTCTAATCCTGGCGGGAGGACATGGCATAAATATGGTTCTGGCGCTGACCACCAGAACTAAAAGTTGCGCCCTGCGGGGCTGGTCTACCACCTGAAGCTGTTGGGGTAGACTGAGTCCTACCCCCTCCCTGCCCCTTCTTAGCTGAAGGGCAATCTCTAACACTGTGCCCGATCTGACCACACCCAAAACAACCCTCTCTACCAGCTAAACACTCACCGGGGTGAGTCTTCCCACACTTAACACAAGCTGGGTAAAAAGATCTTTTAGTAACACTACCCTGAGACTGGGAATAGGAAGCAAACCCCCTACCACCCTGATCATGATGAGGCTTCTGAGCCTGGGTAGGAGCACTAACAGAAGAGTGAACAGGACCTGATGACTTCTTTTGGAAAGAAGAGCGATGTCCACCTCCGAACCTGTGATGACCAAAACCTGATCCCTCGGATCTACTCCTCTTGTTCTCCCTAGCCATCTCCTTAAGTTTATCACCCTCGATCTGATGGGCATGAGTCATGAGATGAGAGATGTTCATGTCACTCAACAACAAGGCAGACCTACACTCCTTCTTCACTATATCGGAAACACCATAGATGAACTTGCTCATTTGATCATGCGGGTCCGCTACCATGGAGGGAGCATATCTAGAAAACTGAGTGAACTTCAAACTATACTCTTGCACTGACATTGAACCCTGTCTCAAGTTTATAAATTCCTCCACTTTCGCTTGCCTCAACTCACGGGGAAAGAACCTATCAAGAAAGGCTCTCTCAAAACACTCTCAAGTCGTGGGGATCACATCCCTCACTCTAGCCTCCTTCCATTGTGTGAACCAAATATGAGCCACATCCTTGAGTTGATAGGATGCAAGCTCAACACAATCAACACCCGCTACTTGCATAACCTCAAAGATCTTCTTCACTTCATCAATAAAGTTGAGTGGGTCCTCTCCCACTTTCGAACCCCAAAACTCCGGCGGGTTCATTCGGATGAAGTCACGGACTCGGACCGCTACCTCACCTTGAAGCGGGGGTAGGAGCCTGTTGATTTGCCAAAGTCAAATCTAGTAGGTGAATAGCATTCCTAAACTCATCATTCGTGACACCGGGAACCGGAACTTGAGGAGCAGCATTCTGAGCGGCTTGGGGAGGCATAGCACGTCGAGGAGGCATAATCTGAAATGCATAAGATAAGGATTATAAGAATATTAGACTTAATCTCTATCACATGATGTGATCATGAAAGAAGTGAAGTTTTTCTAAGATACCTCATAGCCTTCCTTTCATATGTGTGGCGCACTTAACACAAATGAAAGAGACTCTACTCGATGCGGCTTTCAGACATCCTAGGACTCTTGAACCTGGCTCTGATACCAAGCTTGTCACGCCCCGAGGTTATCCCCTAGATGTAACACGGGACTCGGGACCACAGAGATCCCAAGCTAACCCTTGGTCATAGCATTATCATGCATAACAAAGACAAAAAATAGTGGAAGCATCGTATGAGAATCCAAATAGGAAGCATAATGATATAAAAGAGAGTCGAATATGAAGTACAACTCAATAGTCATTCCACAACATCTATGTCTGAAAAGCCTCTAAAACTATCATAAGGAGTTGATGGGATAATACCCCAACTAACTCGAAAATCTAATAGTAAAGGAAACATAAACACTGAAATACGGTCTAGTCCTCAAACTATGAGGGCTCACCAAAGCTGATTGAGAGAGTGGCCTGGAACTCTAGCCACGAACCTGAGGAGGTATGTCTGAATCTGCATCATCAAAGGATGCAGCTCAATATGCGTTAGTACTATGGAATGTACTAAGTATGTAAGCAATGCATAAACATGATGAAAACATGCTAAGTATACTTAAATAACTGAAATTATGCTTTTAAAGATAGATTGAGCGCAATGACTCTAATACTTTCCATAAGCTGAAACATAATCATAAGTAATGAATCTGAAATCTGATAAGAGTCAAATGCAAGTTTTAAAAGCATAAACTATTTTCTGTGGGAGGTTCTCTAACGACATAGACCATATGAGCTACATGGAATCTGATGTATTCGCCCCATCAAAGGACCCAATATACCTTGCCAGGGTATAAAGGCATTACTTTGGCGTGATCACTAAAACTGATACCCAACAGAGGGGACTTAAGACCTACAGGGGCACGTAGTTCTGGGATCTTTTGGGTAGTCTCACCTTGTCCAACTCGGTGCTAATACTACTCCCAAAATATACATATAGCTCATATAATACTGGGCATGTCTGATGCCAAATCTGTTTGAAAAGCATAATGGTATATCTGATACCATGCAATTCACTTAGCTTAGGTAGACATATCTAGATGCCAAACCTTTCTTAAAACATAGGGACATATCTGATGTCCAAATCTTTCATAAAACATAAGGACATATCTGGTGTCCAAAAACTGTTGGAAAAGCATAAGGACATAGTTGATGTAATGCAATTCACAAGTAATGAATCTTAAAGCTTTGCAAGACCATAATTCAAAATATACTTTTCTTGCTAAATTCATACTTAAAGAATTAGTCATGCAATTTCATAAATACATAGAGGCCATGATATCTAATCATGCCAACTTTCTCTTGAAAACATGTAAATTCATAATTTCATGCTAGAAATCAACATTCATGCTTGGGCTTTTAAAACCAATGAGAGAATCATAATCAAATCATGAGTAATCAAGAGGAAACCATGAATTTAAATATAGAAACTGATTTCATAAACTTTTCCCAATTTTAGAAAAAAACCCTAATTTCATAACTTCATAATTCAAGATAAGAGTTGAGGAATTTGGGCACAAGGGTGGAAGGAACACATTGCTAAAAACTCACATACCTTGGTGGAAGATTACCCACTTGATTGGAAAAGAATTAGGAGACTTGACTTGGAGCTTTGGACTCTTGAGCTTGAGAGCAATTTTCCTCTTTGAGTGAAGAATGATGAACTTAAGAGGGACTTAGGGTAATATGGGTGAAAACCCTTCTAAAAGTAGTCAAAACGACTTCACTTAATACATAATAGGGTGGGAAATGACCAAAATACCCCTAGAAATTAATTGAGAAAAAGCTAGAAATTGGTCAACTTTCAGTGACCACGACTCAGTCTAGGAGTCATTGTTTGGATGACGGTTCGTCGTCTAGAGTCGTAGAACTCAGCTGGGAATTTCAAGTTGCAGCTTCACTTCTACGGGTCAACAAGATGGACCCGTAGAAGTGATGACGAGTCGTCAAATGGAGTCGTCGTTCACAGGGAGCTGGGCTGACTTGGTCAAACCACGACTCAAGACTACGGCTCGTCATTCCAATGATGAGTCGTAGACTTGACTCGTAGTTCCTTAAGGGGACTCGGGAAAAATGTAAATCCTCTGAAGACATTCCATGAGTCAACAGAACGGGCCCGTCATTTGAACGACAATTCACCGTTTGGACTCGTGGTTTCTGGGAACACTTAACAGCCCACAGGTCTAGTTCCACGAGTGGAACTATGACTCGTAGAATGAACTACGGTCTGTAGAACCCACTCGTGGTTCTCAGACCAGAGGCTAAGCTTGCAGGGACTGAACCACGGATCCATTCCACAAATTGTGGTTTAAACCACGGTCAGTGGTTTGGACCCGTCATTTCTGAAACAGGGATTTTTCTGAGGTATTTAACTTAGATAGCTGGATACGTTTACGAGGTGTTACAGTTATATTTGCTAAGTTCAACCCCGCCAACCCATATCAATTTTTTAATTTTTTTCAATTCTTTTTTAAAAAAATAAAATTAACTTTTTTAAAAAAATAATTTTTTTTGTATCCCACCTCACTCATCCACTCACCCGACTTTAACCCCCCCCCCCCCCCCCCCACAACCACACCCACCACCTCATCCACCCAAACTCAATTCTTTTAAATTTTTTTCAAAAAAAATACATTTTTTAAAAAAAAAAGTAATTTTTCTTGTACCCCAACCCCCACTCCATCCCACTCATCCCCCACCCCACCCCACCCATCCCCCAACCCTCTACCTCCATCCACCCAAAATTCAATTTTTAATTTTTTTTAAAAAAAGTAATTATTTTTTAAAAAACAAAGTAATATTTTTGGTACCCTCTCCCCTCCATCTTGCCCCCCCCTGCCCCCCCCCCTCTTAGAACCCAACTTTTTAAAAGAAAATTTTTATTCTTAAAAAAAAATCTACTTTTTTTTAAAAAAAAAAAGTAATACTTTTACCTCTCCCCCCTCCCCCAGCCCCTACCCCCACCAAGCCCCCCCCCCCCTCCAATCACCTCCACCCCACCCAAAATTTAATTTTTAAATTTTTTTTTAAAAAAAATAGTTTTTTGGTACCCCAACCCCCACCTCACCCTACCACCTCCACCCCACCCAAAGTGTAATTTTTAAATTTTTTTAAAAAAAAATCTTGTTTCATTAAAAAAGTAATATTTTTGGTACCAATATCTCACCCACCCACCCACCCCCCTCCCCACCCCACTCCCCACCCCACCCAAAATCCAATTTTTAATTTTTTTAGTTACCCGCCTCCCACCCACCCACCCAGTCCCCCCTCCCCAACCCAACCCCACCCCCAACCTACCCCCTAAAAAATATTTTCTACTCTCTAATCAAAAAAAAAAATTGAAAAATGTGTTTTCACTCATCAATCAAACAGTAGAAAATATTTTTCGCTCACCAATCAAACATGAGAAAATAAGTAAGAAATCAACTTGTTTTCCATAAAACATTTTTCATGAAAAATATTTTCCTTCATACCAAACACACCCTATATCTTCACTTTGAGCGAAAGTTGCAAAAGAGGGCAAGGGAATGACGCTTCAATAGGCACTCGGGTGATTAATTTGTGCCTCAAGGGAAGATCAGGTAATAGTTTTTTTTAAAAAAAGAAAATATATAAAATCTCTCCTAAATTTGGTTGAATAACTTACTTTAGCACTTAAACATTACGGGCAATTAAGTACCCCCTAAACAACTTTCAAGTAATTAAATATCACTCTAAAATTACAATACCTGTCAAGTAAAAGTTTATTACACATACTCCACATCGTTGCCATATCAATACCATATCAGAGCCACGTCAAAAATTATTTAAATTTTAATTTTTTAATTTTTTTTGTTTCTTTTTATCTATTCATGATTTTAAAAAGAATAAAAAAATAAAAAATTTGACAAATTAATTTAAGATTGTAAAAAAGAAACTCAGCAAAGCATCAAACTCCATAGTTGAGGATGGATCCAAGATTCTCAAAATCATTTTATCACAAAAATGATTTATTTTCTAAGACACATTATTAAATAATAATAATAATAATAATAATAATAATAATAATAATAATAATAATAATAATAACAGCTAAACAATTGATTTGAGGAAAAGAAATCATAAATTTTTATCTCAAACAAGCTTCAAGTTCATCACAATCAACAATATTCGCTGCCACAAACAGTGATTTTGAAGCAAGAAGACTGTTAAATTTTTTCATATTTTTTTCTTCTTCTTCTTCCCTTCTATCACTCACTGATTAAGGGGTGAGGGTGCTCGAAGAAGGAGGAAGGGAGGGGGGGGGGGGGATTCGAAGAAGGAGAAAACGGGGTGGGGTTGGGGGAGTTCAAAGAGGGAGAAAGGGGGTGGGTGGGTGGGGGGCTGAAGAAGGAGAACAGGGGTGGGGGTGGAGGGTTGAAGAAGAAGAATGGGGCGGGGCAGGTGGTGACTAGAGGTTGGGGGTATTTTTACTTTTTATTTTTATTTTTATTTTTATTATATAGTTCATATATTTGAGGGATCATATTGCATGTTTTTTTAAAAAAAAATTACGCACTTTAAATTTTTTTCTTTTTTTTTAATCACATCAGCCATTTGGGTGGTATTTAATTACTTAAAAGTTGTTTCGGAGGTAATTAATTATCCGTAAAATTTAAATGCTAAAGTAAGTTATGCAGTCAAGTTTAGAAAGGTTTCTATGTATTTTCTCTAAAAAAATAAAAAATAAAAATTGAAGTTATCACCATAGGTTGTGTAGCGGAATTGAGGTTAGGCTTGACTCCTACCATATCAATAAATGCAAAAAGAGTTACATATATTAAAGAAGGACCTGGACTAAAACCTCTAATCAAGATTCTACACTGTTGGAGCCAAAAAAGTGAAATGATTAGCCTATACAATACTCGTTCCTATTCATACGGATTCTTCAACTAACAATAAAATCACATTTGTCATATCTTCTTCTCATGAACGGAAATTGTCATTTGTCTAATTGTGTCATGATTCAAAAATTGGGAATGCGATGAAACATATATTAATTTCATTGATAGGTAAGTCAATCCAATACATTAGACACACGACGACGAATAATGTACGCGAAAGTAATATTTAAAACAAAATAAGTTTCAAACAACCTTTAATCATAAAACTCAATATGAAAAATGAAAAGATATACAAATCCCTCAAAATCTGGTGTCACTAGTACAAACCTTTACGAATCTCAAAAATACAACGTAATCTCTAAAAATTCAAAAATGAAAGAAATAAAAAAAAAGACAGAGGAGACTCTGAAACTATAGATCAACCAAACAACTACCTTAGAATCTCAAAGATGCACCACTGTTACGAGGATCACCGGTCACTGTAACTCAGATTAGAACATGCACAACAAACGTGCAGAAAGAGCAAGGCTGAGTACAAAATTCACGTGTACTCAGCAACATCGTCGACTGACCTAAAGACGAAGTGATGGCGAGGATCGGTTCTAAATTGTCATGTTCATAATTCACATATACTACTCATTTCTAAGAAAATAGACCTGAATTAGCAGCTAATGTCATTAACAGTATATATAAATCAAGTCCAGTAATTCGAAATCAAAATCAAATCAAAAATAAAAGTAGAAAGCCACTTTCATAAACACCCAATCACTTATCACGCCATAACAACACTGTATTAAAGGAAATGAGATGATTTATGCATATGATACATATGCCTCCTACCTGGCTAAAACATTGTATATACTCGCTTTCATAGTATAGATAGTCAGGACCCATAGGGGTCTCGTGATGTCTATATACCCACCCTATTTCTTTACCGGAAAATATCTTGGATGATCAACATCCTGCACCGGATAACCCTTTACCAAAAAATATCCTAAATGACCTTTTATTGGAATTTATCCTTTCACTTTCTCAATACTCAATGTCCATGTGCATGAGATGCAATGCCAAAACACAATAAATCCTATACAACATTCAATCCTCAGTGATAATCATAAACAATCCAGAATAATCAACGCCACAAGTAGGACAATGAAAGAATAATCAAATAAGTATTTCATATGATACCTTTCAAATATCAATCATTTTGGTACATATCAGTGAGAAACACAAGCAATTTTACCAATGCTACAATAAGAAATAAAGCTCACATAGCCATATAATTCAACAAATCGAGAATAAAGTCCCAATTATTCATAGCATGACACTGATATCCTCATAAATGCTCGTCGTCTCATTTATACGGGATCCCTATTATCCATTATCCATTAACGCAGTCAATCAATACACTAACACTTTGAAAAGAGTAAAAAAAATCTTAACTTATATTAATTGAAGCCCGACAAGTTAAATTATGGCTTTGCCTTTTTGCAAACCCTCTGAACGATTTCAATATGGTCAAATATGTAATCAAAATAAGAAAATGAGTTAGTAAACACCCATATTGATATACTTCTATTCCGGCCCAAAAGGTCAACTTTAAGCCCTCAATGGCAAAACTTGAATTTTTCTTGAAATCATATCACCCATCACGTAAGAAACTGTAATTTAAAATTTCATCAAAAATGGTAATTCGATCTCTTAACTTTAGCTCGAAAATCTCCATTTTCCCAATTTAAAGTACTTATTTAAAGGTAAAATCGATAAATAATTAGCAGAAAATGTGCAAATAATGGTTTAGCATCATATATCCAATAAAGAAATCTTGAAAATCCTCTTCTAAATTATCCCAAAATATGATTTCAAACTCCCAAAATCGAGTTATGGGGTTTGAAATTAAAATTTAGAATTCAAATTTGTCCATGTGTAACACCCCAAACTTTCGAGCTAGGACTCTAATCATTTTTTGCGTGTAATTAGACCTGAACATGGAAAGATTCCCTTATAACTAGGTGTTATGGTCAAACACTATGTGTGGGAACAGTGTTGGGCGTGAATCAAGGTCTTAAGGAACCCCTAGCACAAGTTAAGTTAAAAGTTTCTCTACCGACCAAGTTTTCGTATAACCTTCTAACTAGGGTCAACTTCAAAGTATCATAACTCCTAGAATATAAAGAGTTAATGTCCTATGACCCACCAAATTAAAGGCCTTTGAGTCTTCTTTTCAAAGCCACTGATCTCGCATTAATCCGAGTCTGGAGTAAAAAGTTATGATCAGTTTACCGAGAAGACGTCTGTCTGTCCAGAAGATCGTCGAATTTTGGGAGTTAAAACGGAAAAGAAAATGATCCGTTTTCTGGGAAAATGGTCCACTTTCCCAACCGTTTTGGGAGACATAAACTCAAAATTTTCGTAAGTTAAAACGCCATCGAAAATGGTCTGTTTGTAGCCAAAATGGACCATTTTGGCGACCATTTTCTGATGCATTTTCCTTCCTAAACTAATTCGGATTTTAATTGGAATTGCCTATAAATAGGACCCCTTTGGGTATTACTACATGAATTGCCTCTTCTTAAGATATTTGAGGGTATTTTGGTCCTTTTCTCATCCAAGATTCATCCCCCACTCATTCTAAATATTTCTAAACCTCCTAAGGCACGAACAAAAATCAAGAAAGAGTGTTACTTCTCTCCTTAAAGTTCTTGAAGCAAAAGGTGCCTAGGGTTCAAGGTTCTAAAGCAAAAACTCAAGCGTTTCGTAAGCTTTCTCTGTCAAAAGGTATGTTAAACGATCCCCTTTCAACTATACTCATAAAGATTGTATTTTCTACTACTCACTACGACATCTATGTTAGTATTGTATAAAAATGGTTTAATGGTTTCGAAAGGAAGAGTTTGCTTGAAACTTCTGAATGTTTTTCTATGAAATTATCCGTATCAAATTGTTATTTTGAAGTTATGGTTTGAAGCATAACCTTCTTTACGGATTATTAAAATTAGGGCAGATTTGAAGCTCTTTGAATGTTTCCTTCGAAAGGTGATTGTGGTATCTAAATATGGGTTTTTGAAGGAAGGAAAAAGGATCTTCTTAAATCCCTCGGTATTTGAAATGATTACTTGATAATTAGTAAGATTTTAACTTTGAGGGACCTATGTGTTAAACGAGTTTAATATCCTTAACTATGGGACTATTGATGTGTAAATGATGAAGGCATAATATGATAAGTACGACTTGCAAGTCTTGGTATGACGATACCAACCCACGTGTGCCTTAAGAATGTTAAGAGTCCCAAAATTACTGATTTTGTTAAATGTTTGCAATGTTAAAATATGGGCTTAAGAGGATTAGATGGTTAACCGAGAAGATGTAAGTCGAACGGGGCTCAACACCTGAAACCGTGCTTTGCTGACACGGGTATGAGTCAAACAGGGCTCTTTACTATATGCTTGACTTGTCAACTGTATGCAGTTATGAGGTGATTATATTATGACTCTTCGAATCCTTGCGGCAAACTTAGATTGGAGGCTCTGCCGGTCAAGTTATGATCGGACCCACATAGCCCATGATGAAATAAATATCGGTGATACCATCTAGTCCAGAAGTAATGTATTCATGTAAATGTCATGTTGGTGATTTGGAAACTTCCCCATCTTTTATGTTTATGATATGTATTATATTTTTATGACTTGCTTTATAAACTGTGATATCCCTTCCCCTGGGTTGCATGCCAGTACTTGCCGTACTGACCGTCCTCGGATGCTGCATCTTTTCACGATGCAGGTTCAGAGACCTTTTATCGTGGTTCTGTGCAGCACTAGGATCTTCGAGATTTCGATAAGCAAGAGGTGAGCCCTCCATTCTTTCAGAAGGAAATTGCATCTTTATTATACTCTGATTTTCAGTTATGGTATTGTGAGGTCATGTCCTGGCATTGGTATTTCATTCTTAGGTTAGAGGCTTTGTGAACCTATATAGATGTTGTTTAAACATTTTATTCCCAACACTTGGTTAATTCTTAACTATATTTCAAATGATGTTCTTAAATGGGTCCTTTTTCCTCAAATTCTTTATTTATTGAATGTTCTTGTTAATGTATGCTAAGGGGTTAACTCAGGCCTCATTGGTCTGGGTTGCTCGTTATGTCCGGGGCCTAGTCTTGGGTCGTGACAAACTTAGTATCAGAGCACGGTTATGGGTGTGTTGGGCACCATACTATGAAGCCGTGTCCAGTAGAGTCTTGCTTATGGGTGTGTTGGGCACCACACTTATAATCAGGAGGCTCTAGGTCATTTAGGAAATGTTTGCAATTCTTTCATACTCCAAATCGTGAAAAAGTGTTGTCTATAAGAAACTTATCTATATTCCTACTCCGCTCTAACTCTGTTGACTCCGGCTTATCTTCGAGTTGATAGAAGTACAAACCTCAGACTCATTATAATGAAATCCTATCTGGTTGAGTCATCCAAAAGGTTATGAAATTGCACAAGGACTTGAGAGGAGTCCATTAGTGCGTCAATGTCTATTGATTCTAAGTATATTCTCCTATTTTCTTGAATCATGTTTTTGAGCCACGGTGAAACGTGTTTTCAAAACCTTTCAAAAACTTTGTTGCAGCTGTCGCGCTTAAGGGGAAAAGGTATGTATACGAGTGTTGGGATAGTATTTTCACCTAAAAGAAAGTATAAACTAGGGTGTGATGAGAGGAGTAGTGAGATGATCCCAAGGCCAGAGAAATATGGAGTCATGAGTTTAAGAGCTAGAGAGTACGGGTTGTAAGAGATCGAAAAATGTAGCTAGAGTGTTGTACCCACTAATTAAGTGATAGAGGTTGTATGCCCGTATAGTGTGGGTTTTAGTTTAGCAAGATTAGCAAATTTTATGGAAATTGGTAGAAGTGGAGTGGTTAGTTAGGATATTCTTTTTAATTACTTGGAATATGGAGGGAGCCTATAGTGGCTTGTTATTGTAGTAGTATAGACCAATTATAGGTTGTGGATGTAAGGATAGACTGGTTGCGAATTTCTGAATTCAGACTCCATTTTGGGGTCTTGGGGAGACTTAGAGATATTTATAGAACTATGAATGTAGTTTGAATGTATGTATGGGTAAGTAAATGTGATGTGAGAAAGAATAGCATGCTAATGGGATGTAATGGGTTATATTGTAAGATTAAGATCGACTATCCTTATCATATGATTTTAGTAGATCTAAAGTTTCTTAAATTTTATCTAGTAGTTGTGAGCCAATATAGTAGGTGATAAGATGTGTTATGGATATTAAAGTACAGTGGTAATGTTGCGAGGGAGATTTTGCTTGTAAGTCATAGTTATGTTGAAGAAGGAATTAAGATTGACCACTCTGTCATAATTTTGGTGGATTAGTTTTCCTTGATTTCTATTTGGTAGCTGTAAGCCTGAATAGCATGTTAAGTTTTGATGTTAACCTTACCTAGTGCTAGACACTAAGTTTGAGTTGTGGATGGTCGCCGAGGTAGAAAGAATGATGGTTGTAGATGAAAATATTACTTTTATGAGAACTGATCTAATAGGCTTGCCGTGGTGCGTGAGAGGTCTTAGGTTGATAATGTAGGGTAGGTTTGAATGTGTATGAATGATATATACAGCAGAACTAGTGTTGAAGCAATGAATGTGACTAAGTCATGAGAGGAATAAGAGCCCTAAGTGTATAAGAATGAATTGTACCAGAGG
>QJPP01004632.1:0-46347 GCA_003996215.1 Jaltomata sinuosa
AACAACCATCTAGGACCGCTCAACAAGGGCAACTCAACCACAAGTCCAAAATCACAATGAAACAGGGATAACCCAACTAGAAATAGACTAACAAGAACTACCCACGAGCTACAACTCCGGGAAAACACCTCTCAAGGCTAACTTACCCCCATCCACTACTAAAAAATAAACTACCAATAAAACAAAATATCGATACTACAATTTTAGTAGCCAAACAACTTAAACAGGTAGCAGGTAGGCATATAATCAATTACATGACAGAAGGGACAGAGTCATAACACGAGCGGGACTAACATAAGTCGAAGGTAGCAAAAGCCTAACCTGGAGCAACGATATCAGGAACCTCTACCTCTAGCCCACCAAGAGGAGTATCAAGCTGATGGGATATAACTCTGGACTGAGTAGTCGAAACTAAAGGCCTAACCAGCCCTCGCCGGGGACAATATCTATAAAGGTAACCAATCTCTCCACAATGATAACAACCAGGCTGTCTGGGATACACAATCTTGGGGTAATTCCTAGTAAAGTGTCCATGCTCACCACACCAAAAACAGCCTATACCAGATGAAATCCGATGGGAAAATCTCGCCTCGTACCCCAATACCAATAGACAACCCTGCTGAAGAACTAGAAGCTCAACTATAACTGAAGCACCACTCACAGAACCAGGTACTGAAACACTCACTGGAGGACTCAGAGTCCTAGCCACGATGTCCAAAAGCACTGAGGTCGCTATAAATCCAATCAGAGGTTGGGCTGACCCCACACCCCCTATCTAGTACAGTAAACCCTCACTCTGGAGTCCTGGCGCTAGTGGAAGCACTGAAGCAATAGGCACAGAAGCCTCAGCACCAACCGCTATCGTATTCGTCTGAGGAATTCGAGAATGAATGAACAACCAAAGTTTAAAAGTCAATAGAGCCAGGAACGCACGATGAGGAGCCAAGAAGATGAAATATTTCCTAACAATGCCCTGTAGCCTCCCGCAGATAGGATACGGACGTCATTGTACCAATCCACGAGACTCTACTTAGACACTTGCTTCTGTACCTTGACACCGGTGAACCTAGAGCTCTGATACCAAGCTGTCATGACCTGATTTTTCAGGTCATGATGGCACCTACAACTCCCCAGTAGACGAACCAATTCTCGTAGCCCAGAACGAGTAGTAATGGGCTACTACCTAACCAATACGCTCAACAAGCTGAGATAAGCAGAAGCAGAATGTAAAGATAAGACAATGCAGAAGCAATTTACCCTAATATATACATCATGAAACGACACCAACCCCAAGACTTGGTATCGACAGTACAGAAGCTTCTAATAGAATACAAGTGCTAGAAGTAACTAAATGATAAGTACAACTGTCTCCGAATATACAAAGAGTAACAGTACAACATATGAGATGTAGACAAGCCCCGACCGTCAGGCACTCACCCTAGTCTCAAAGATCCAAAAGGTGCACAAGTCTCAACGTGATCAACGGCGAAAGCTCAGCTAATATCTGCACAAAAAAGTGCAGAAGTGTAGTATGAGCACCAAAACCACGGGTACTCAGTAGGTATCATAGGCTGACTGAGTGCATATAAGATATAAAAGCAGTAAGTAACAGATAGCAAGAAAGCAATCACTGAGGCAATAAGCAAGGCACAAGGAGCTAGCACAGATCATCCATAACCAAGAGCTTCAAGTAACACATGCTAGCACAGAGATACAATTACATAGAATCACAGGTGAAGGAAAGGAGAACACACCTGGAGTCCTTGCACAATACTATAAGTAAGTGGAGAGAGAGAGTTGAGAAAATAGCGGTATACCGGTAACCTCAAGTAGAAGGAAAAGACAGAGAGCAGTCTAACATACTCAAAATGGAATCAACCAGTATAAGGAAATCATAACACCCATCCAATCACATGATAGCATAACCAGGGAATCACCTCACAAGTACCACCCTAGGATGAAATAACTAGACCATAATAACCAAGAGATACCACTCAGCTTCCCACAAGAATAGAACCAGAGTCTCACACTCTGCTCAGAAGGCCACACAAAAGTGCCTCGATAAGATAGGACTCCAAAGCCCTCTCAATAATCAGACATCACATAACCAAAGCCTCAACAAGCTAGCCATCACTAATCTTTCAAGAACCAGGTGCCAAGACAAGCTCTAAGTAAAAACAGGAGTAAATATAGTCTACCTACAGTCTGAACGGCCGCCCATACAACTGAGGAACACAATCAAGTGAAAACAAACCCTATGGCATCCCATACTACCGGAGCGTACACTGAACACATAACAAACAAGGGTGGAATCCAATGCATGATATGATATGATATGATATGATATGATTTGATTTGAAATAGAACCTCTGTATGTACCTCCTCCGGTGTCAATCAGGCCCAGCAGGCAGGTTCCATGGATAGACTTAGCCTGTATACCTCTACTCCACCGTATACCCTTCCCTCCGGCGCACACAGCCCGAAGCCCCAAGCCCAGAGCGGCAAGGTCCATGGAGGTCCCCAACCCCATACTAAAACTCAGTATCAAGATATGTCATTCGGAAGCAAGTCCGGGATCAAGATAGAGACCCAGTCTCAAATATGCATGCCCAGACCCTGTCAAGGACTAAAGAAGTAGAAAATGCCTCAAAAACCCCTCCAAGGGTGATCGGGTGTAACCGGGTCTAAAATTGTAGTAAATCAAGTCTAGTGCTCCTCCCCGCACAGACTAGTATCAGTAATAAAATCAAGTCTGGTGCTCTGCCACGCAATGACTAGTATCAGTAATAAAATCAAGTTTGGTGCTCTGCCCTGCAGAGACTACTACCAGTAATAAAATCAGTGCGAAACCATCCAAAAATCCCCTTTTCTATCAACAACAGCACCAAAAATGGGCCCCCAGGGCCATTCAAATTTAGGAAAACTGTCGGTAGTGGCTCACAGCCAAAACTGCAGTAAAACATGCAGGGGAAAACCTTTTTCATGGATGATATGCTCGCACAGAAATATAAAAGTAGCCCAACGGCTCACAACAATTCCTATCAGCCCTGCATAGGCCTAATAGCTACTCAGCAGACATAACCAGCCTAAAAGGATAATCTCTATGTCCGGGACTCACGGACATTCCCAAATAGCCCACCATCTATGTTCCAGAGTCAATACAAGGCCACACAGGACCACAAAGGTAATATACATTACCACGTGAATACTACAAACAACGTATGAAATAGACGGATGAAAGGCGGACAAGGTCTGGGGTACCAACCTATAACAACCCATCCAAGGATACTAATTAATGCAGTTATAGCCTATATACGCAGAGTCTAGATAGGGGAAAACCATAACCTACCTGTCATCCGATGACTAGCTGCGGGAACAGTGTCGTCCAGGCTCAAACTACTCCGGGAAGCTCCAAATTACAAAAACACTTTCAACTGAAGTCCCAAAGGAGTCTCTATGAATCCTAACCAACCAAGGTAATGGAACAATTGCTAGAATCAACGAGGCTGCAAGAACGAGCCATAGCCATTTGATAAGGTGTTAATGTCACACTCGCGACCAGCCAACTCCAAAGCATAAAATGAGGCCAATAACAATAAGAAATGGCAGCTAAATCCAACAATAATATGTTAACGACATCTCAAAGGAGCGACGAGCTCCCGAGGCACTATTTCAAGGCGTACTTCACGTTGTCCAATCCAATCACTATAGTATGCGATCCCAAAAAGTATCGCACAATTTACCAATCCCTCCAGCACCTTACCACAACCAGAACACCACAACATTAACCAAACATAACAAGATAAAGGCTGTCCAAAGCCACAAATCCAAAATACCACTTCGTGGCTCAGAAATCCATAAAATAATAGTAGAACATATAATAATGAAGGAGGATCATAGGGGAGATATTTCCTTGACAAAAATATTCAATATTCCAAGATTAACAACCTGCCTCCTTGCAGGAACAACAAACATATCCAAATCCAACAAGAAACTTCTACAAGATATCGGCAACAACAACTTTTCATAACTAGAAGCTTAAAATCTTGAACCAACAAATAGATAAGAGTACGGGATCCATACCTCACCAAAATAACTCCATAGCTACTGCCAAATACTCAGAAAACACCTTCTATCTCGCTGCATCAACACCCACGAAGATACGCCATGAAATCGACGGGACAAACTACACCAAAATGACGAGCTCGCGACGTAGAGCAACTTCCGTTAAACTTCCGAATTGAAAGCATAAAAGTCCATGGAGTATCTAGGGGATTTACCTCTGATTTTCTGAAGTTTTTGGTGAAAATAATGAGTTAAAATGAAGGAGAAATCAGCTTTTATAAGCTGAACCGACTTAGGATGTGGACCCCATTTTGACGTGTTTGCTTGTGAAGTCTTACGAAAATGTGAATATCTCTCTATTATGAAGTCGTATGGACAAACGGTTTAGTGTGTTGGAAACTAGACTCGTAGACCTTTGATTTGGTATATTGGGAGCCCACTAAATCATTATATATAGGGCGAAACACCCCATTACATTTAACCCAAATTTGAAGAGAAATCCTTGAAGGAATTTACAATAACTTTTTCCGACTTTTGTTTCGCAACTAGCTTGACTTCAAAACTTATCATACGTCCAGTTTGCAATTATAATACCTCATAACACATCCTTCTTAGTATATTAGACACTATTAGTCTTACCCCAAAGCACGGGTTACTTTAAACCTTCCAAATGGGTGAGGTGTTACACGAGGCATTTCTTTAACTCGATCTTTCGAGTAAGGGATTCCCTTGACCTAGAACCTTGGTTTAATTCTTTGATATTACCAAGAATTTTTTCGGAAGTCAACGATTTCCAATGTGGAAGCTCTAAAATGAGGAACAGCCATAAAGACCAAACAAATGGCCCGGGCACCGAACTATCGGTCCCGACAAGCCATAAATGACTTGGGCCACTACAAGTAAGCTCTAATAGTACAGGAAAGGCGAAAAAGTGTAAATGACCGGAAGGGTCATTACACCATGTCATAAAGATCCTGTCATAAGCCACGTAGGGCAACCTACGGTGGCAACGTAGTTTTGCACTTGGGTTATCTAGAACCCTCATTTCTCGGTGCTAAATACTACTCCTAAAATATAACATGAGGCTCACATACATGTGAGATATCTAGATGTCAAAGCTTTTTCATAAACATGTTCATACCCCAGATATTCATACTACTCACGAATCTTGTTTTAGAAAATGAATCATGAGCATTGATGGCACATCGGGTGTCTTACATTGCATAATAATTCATAACTTGAAAACATTCATGGACGTAGTTCAATTTCATAATAACATATACTTTCATAAAACATAGGAACTAGGCATGCATTTGCGTGAAATTCTTAAAATCATGATATCAATTTGCCCAATTTTCTTAAATCACTTCATGCATGTAGGATTCACCATAATTAACCTTCAATTCATGAAATAGGAGTTAATATGTAAAAACCCATGCAAAATCATGCAATTTAATAGAGTTTCATAATAAAATCATGAGAAGGCAATTTATAGTAAAACCCATAATAATTTGGTAAGAACCCTAATTTTAAAGTTCATGAAATCAAAATAGAAATTTGGGGTTTTGGACACATGGGTGAAAGAAACCCATTGTTGAATACCTTCATACCTTGATTAGAGTTATCCCACTTGAAAATGAAAAGATTAGGAGACTTGAACTTTGAGCTTGAGACCTTGAGCTTAAGAGAGTTCTTTTCTTTTTTGGGAGATGAATGAGGTAATGAGGAGGGACTTATGCTAATATGTTTAGAATTCATGCTAAAATTGGTCAAAACAACCTCACTTAGGAGTTAAAAGGGTGGGTAATAGCTGAAATACCCTTGGGACTTAAGTAAGAAAAGAAGATTTAAAACTCGGCTTCAGGTTCCACGGGTCCCTTTCATGGACCATAGAACTAACCATGAATCATGGACAGGAGTCATGGTCCCTGAGCCAAAGTTTCAGGCTACAAATGAGATCCTATGACTCAACAAGATGACTCATAAAAACTTCTATGAGTCGTGGAATTAGTTCATAGTTTCAGGGAAAATGACCCGTGAAAGCTTCCACGAACCATGAGACTGACCCGTGGTTCTCAGACCTGAGGGTGGTCTACAGGACTGGAGTCACGAGTCGCTTCCATGACTCGTGGAACTTTCCATGGCTCATGGACTTGACTCATGATCCCTGGTAGTTCAAAATTTCAGCAAGTTTTCTTTGTTTAAAAGCTGGATCGATTTCCGGGGTGTTACATTTTCTTCCATTGGTGCCCCATTGACTCGGTTGACTCAGAAGAAGGTTAAATTTCAGTGGTCTAATCTATGTGAGAAGAACTTTCAGGAATTGAATACTAGGTTAACCACACCTCCAGTTTTGACCCGAGGGATCAGATTACTTTGTTATGTATTGTAATGCTTCTAGGATTAGTTTGGGTTGTGTTTTGATGTAGCGTGGTAAGGTGATTGCTTATGCTTCTAGACAACTTAAGATTCATGAAAAGAACTACCCTACTCATGATCTTGAGTTAGCAGCCGCGGATTTTGCTTTGAAGATTTAGAGACACTACCTATTTAGTGTTCATGTAGATGTATTCACAGATCATAAGAGTCTTCAATATGTGCACAATAAAAGGAATTGAATCTTCATCAAAGGAGATGGCTTGAGCTTCTTAAGGATTATGATATGAGTGTGCTTTACTATTTGTGTAAGGCCAATGTTATGGCAGATGCACTTAGTAGGTTGTCCATGGGTAGTATGTCTTTGGTTGAAGACGGAAAGAAGGAATTGGCCAAGGATGTTCATCGACTTTCTTGATTAGGAGTTCGCCTTATGGATTAGATGGAAGGTGGTGTTATCATTCAGAATGGTTCTGAATCATCTTTGGTAGCTGAAGTTAAAGGAAATCAAGACAGAGATCCTATTTTGCACCAGTTGAAGGGTGCAGTCCATCAGCAAAAGGTAGAGGTTTTCTTCATAGTGTACATCAATATCAGGGTCGATTATGTGTTCCTGACATAGATGGGTTGAGACAATGGATTTTGATAAAGGCTCATAGTTGCAGGTATTCTATTCACCCCAGCTCCACCAAGATGTACCGTGACCTACGAGAAATCTATTGGTGGAATGACATAAAGAAGGATATAGTAGGTTTTGTGGCTAACTGTCCGAACTGTAAGCAAGTAAAGGTAGAGCATCAACGACCAGATGATATGACTCAGGATATTTATCTTCCTACTTGGAAGTGGGAAGCGATCAATATATACTTCATTACAGGTTTGCCTTGTACTCGCATGCAACATGATTCTATTTGGGTGATTGTCAACAAGATGACTAAATCAACCCACTTCTTAGCTGTCAAGACTACATATTCAGTAGAGGATTATGCTAGACTCTACATTCGTGAGATAGTCAGATTGCATGGTGTTCCATTGTCTATCATTTAGGATAGGGGTACTTAATTTACATCCCAATTTTGGAGGTCATTTCAGAAAGGCCTTGGTACTTAGGTTAAACTTAGCACAAGCTTTCACCCACAGACGGATGGCTAGGCAGAACATACTATTCAGACTTTAGAGGTTATGTTGAGAGATTGTGTGATTGATTTCAAAGGTAGTTGGGATGATCACTTACATCTTACCGAGTTTTTCTACAACATCAACTTTCATTCTAGCATCCAGATGGCTCCTTATGAGGCACTTTATGGTCGGAGGTGTAGATCTCTTATTGGTTGGTTTGAGGTAGGTGAGGCAGCTTTAATTGGTCTAGATTTGGTTCATGAGATTATGGAGAAGGTTCAGATCATTAGGGAAAGGTTGAAGACCGCTCAAAGTTAACACAAATCATATGCAGATGTGAGGAGAAGAGAGTTGGAGTTTGAGGTTGATAATTGGGTATTTCTGAAGGTGTCACCTATGAAGGGTGTGATGAGATTTGGTAAGAAGGGGAAACTTAGTCCTCGCTGTTTAGGTCCCTATAGGATTCATAGGATAGTTTGTAGTGTGGCTTATGAGTTAGAGTTGCCAACGGATTTAGAAGTAGTTCATCCGATTATCCATGTTTCGTTGTTGAAGAAGTGTGTTGGTGATCCAACCTTGATTGTTCCTCTGGAGAATGTGAGTGTAAAGGATAGACTTACTTACGAGGAAGTTCCTGTGGAGATCCTTGATCGTCAGATTTGGAGGTTGAGAAATAAAGAAGTCACTTCGTTAAAGTTCCTTTGGAGAAATCAACTAGTTTAAGGAGCTACTTGGGAAGCAGAAGCAGCCATGAAAGCCAAGTACCCTCATATATTTCCCTCTGATCTAGTTTGGGCTTGAGGTAATAGTTTCCTCATTAGTATGTCCCTCTGATTCTGCTCCATCAATTCCTCTCATGATCCTAACATGTATTCATGTTTTCCGAAGTTAGTTCAGTCATGTTTTAAGTTAAAAAGCTCAATTTTCATGTGTATCCTTGAGTTTTCATGTTTTGTTCCTTGGTTGGGTTGTTTTCTCTCCAGTTTTCCTTTTTTAGTCTTCATTCGAGGAAGAATGATCCAAAGGGGGATATATTGTAATACCCCACAATTGGAATAAGCTTTAAAACTTAGAATCTCTGAAAATTCTGAAAATTCCAGGAGTCACGAGTCAAGTCCATGAGCAGTGGATGGAACCACGAGTCGTGGAAGTTACTCATGAAATCAGTCCTGCAGATCATCTTCAAGTTTGAGAACCACGAGTCAATTTCATGGTTCGTGGATGGTTCTATGAGTCGTGGAACTCAGACTGAGGGTAGCGAGTTTCCCCATGAACCATGAGTGGGTTCCATGAACCGTAGATGGTTCTACGGACTATCTGGTGAACTCGTGTAACATGACCCGCAGCCTATCTTCTGGATCAGAAATCATGACTCTAATCCATGGACCATTGTTACTTCTATGGATCATGGAAAGGACCCGTGGAACCTGAAGCCGAGTTTTAAAATCAGTTTTTTTAACTTAAGTCCTAGGGGTTATTTTGTGGCTACCCACCCTTTTAACTCTTAAGTGAGGTCGTTTTGGCAACTTTTAGTAGGGTTTCTACCCCAATCATCCTAAGTCTTTCATTATTCCTCATTCATCTACCATAGGAGGAAAAGAACTTCATCAACTCATAGTCTCAAGCTCCAAGTCTCAAGCTCCAAGTTCAAGTCTCCATTTTTCTTCATCCCAAATCTAGCAAGCTTCAATTCAGGTATGTGGCAAAAAACCCCAAATTTTTATATGGATTTCACGAATTTCAAATTAGGGTTCTTACCCAATTCTCATGGGCTTTTCTATAAATTATTTTCTCATGAATCTACTATAAAATCTAATATTAAATTGTATGATTTTGCATGGGTTTTTACAAGTGAACTCCTATTTCATGAATTGAAGGCTAAGTATAGTCAATTTTGCATCCATGAATTGATTTAAGTAAATTGGGGCATTTGATAGCATGATTTCATGAATTTCAAGCAAGTGCATGGCTAGTTCCTATGTTTTATAAAAGTACATGTTATTATGAAATTGAACTAGGACCATGCATGTTTTTTTATGAATTATTATGCAGGACAAGAAACCTGATGTGCCATCAATGCTCATGAATCATTTTCTAGAATAAGGTTCGTGAGTAGTATGAAGATCCAGGTTATGAACATGCTTATGAATAAGATTTGACATCTAGATATGTCACATGTATGTGAGCCTCATGTTATATTTTTGGAGTAGTATTTAGCACCGAGCGATGAGGGTTCTAGATAACACAAATCCCAAATAACATTGCCACCGTAGGTTTCCCTCCATGGATTATGACATGATCCTTATGACATGGTTCTAACCTTGGCTGGCTAGGACAACCTTTTTCAGTATGGGTGCATGACACTGGACTCCATGTAGCTCAGCATAGTTTATGTGGGTTAAGAGAAACTCTCGTATGACTATTTTCAAGCTATGAAGTTATATGATACTCTACTTTGGAACTTGATTTCTATTCCATGTCTTAAGATTAAATTTTTATATTTACTCATGCTCTCTGTTAATGTGCATGATTTCTGTTTTTAAGCATGTTCTAAGTATTGTTTTACCATGATATTGCATAAGCTCACATACTCGGTACATCCTATAGTACTGATGTATATTTTCGTGCTGCATCCTTTGATGATGCAGATATAGGTTCCTACCCTCATACTTATGGCTAAACTTCACCGGAGATCCAATTTCTGTTGGTGAGTCCTCATTATTCGAGGGCTAGTTCTAGAATTATTTCGGTCATGTCCTTCTTTCAGATTTCTGAGTTAGCTCGGGTCTTGTCCTAGAGACTCTTATTGTCATCTTAGAGGCTTCAGACATAGCTAGATATTTTTATTTCGTATTCCAGATTTGGTATTCTCAGAGCTTTATCCTATAGAGTTATGGTTGCCGACCTCTATTATGTATGCTTCCGCTATGATTCTTTGTGTATGCTTTAGTTATGCTATTACAAAGGGTTAACTTGGGGTACTTGTGATCCTGGGTCCCATGTTACACCTAGGGGTTAGCCTCGGGGCATGACAAAAGTCAATGCTCCAGAGCTAACGAAACTATCAGAATTCGATTCCTAGCAAGATAGCTAAGGATGTTGACTGAAGTCAACGATTTTCAAAGTTCAAAGCTCTAAAATAAGGAACGGCCATAAAGACCAAACAAATGGCCCAGGCACCAAACTATCGGTTCCAGCAAGCCATAAATGACTTGGAGCCACTACAGGCAAGCTCTAACAATACAACAAAGGTGAAAATGCATAAATGACCGGAAGGGTCATTACATCAAACCCGCATGCATCAAGTTAGCCATCAATGGCCCGGGGGCATTCCAACTCGATAATGTCACATCACTCTTTAACCGGGTACCTGGATCGGCACAAACGGGCATGATCCTGTTCTAGGTAATACTATTTTAAATTTTTATTTTTTTATATTTAATATCTTGATGTTTAAGCGTTTAAGGTATTATTATAATGAATTATAAAGCTCTTGAGTTTTTAATGGTTTTATTTAAATAAATATTGTTTTTAGTGTAATTCTTTTTACATTTATAACTTTTTTCCACTTAATATAAACTATAAAGTTATAAAAAAAAATTAGGACTTTATGTTTTTTAAAATTTTACTATTTAAAGTGTGATCTTTAATAGTTTAATTTGAACAATCTAAGAGTTACAAATTTCATAATGTTCAATTTTTCAAAGAAAAAAGAAATTTTAAATGAAAATTATAAAAATATACTATTTTATTAAAATTTGGCTTGGTTCGGCCAAACACGATATAGTCTGACCTAACACGGGCCAGATCTGGCCCACTTTAACTCGGACCGGTTGGAACCGGTCTGCCCAACCCAATAACAAATCAAAAACTGAAACTAAATTGGTTGAATATTTTTTGAATCAGACTGGTCTGGCCCGACCCCATAATAGGCTTAAATAGTAGTAGTGCATATGATTTTTTTTGGAGCAGGCATTGACCTTTTATTATTTTATTCTCCCTCCATTACATTTTATTTGTCACTATTGACTTGGCACATACCTTCAGAAAGCAATAAATAGAATGACAATTTTACTATATGATATATATTAATATAATAATTAACAAATTTAATATTTTGGGAAATGCATTGAAAAATGAGTATAGTGTCGTGGTGAGCATGGTATGATATAGTACGATATTTGAATCTTTGGTTCGGTAATTTTGGTATTCATACTTTTTAAAACTATACCATTACTATAACAAATTAAGTCGGTATGGTTCGGTATTTTAAAGCTTGGTTTTGATATTTTGTTGTATGGTAAATCGGTAATCATAATTTATTCAACTTAGACTAATCTATACTCGTATAATAGAGAATTATAACTTTGACTTTTTAATAACTATTTTAATTATATCTTACTAACACATTCCACATGTAGAAATATATATTCCGTCATGACTTGTTTTGTCGTTACATAGAATTAAGGCATAATTACCTGGCTAGAAAAGTCCCTAGGTGAGAATTAAAAATCTCGAGCAAGGGTGAGCTCACACTAAAATATAGTGTTCTATGCCATAGAGTTAATTCGTGTTTTGTGTGATGTCATATGGTAGTGTGGTGTCTATTTGTAGGTAGCCAACTACCGTAGGATCCCGTAGGAAGTTTTGGGATGGGAATCAGAGTCATAGGACTCTGGATATAGTAGTTGCGACATTGAAAATAATTCATGGTGTCTATAAAATAATGTCTGTAGTGAAATGAGGGTTTGGGAGTTAGATAGCAGTGTTCTAGAAATTGCCTTCATTGTGATAGAAGGATGCCTCATCGCGATGATCCATCACGATGAACGGTCCTCGTTGCGATGAAGAAATTGCCTGTCGCGATGAGGAAATGAGCAGTATACCCGGGTGTTTTGCAGTTTTTTGGGTTATTTCCCTCATAACTCAACTTCGTTCCAGAGATCTCAAAAGTAGTTTTTCCAAGAAAACTAGGGCAAACTCCATCGTTTGAGGTAAGTAATCCATAGAACTCTTAATTTATTGATTAATTATCTTCCTTAGACCTTGGGGAGAGGATTAATGGTGGATTTCATGAAATTAAGCCCTAGAAGTTTAATGTTGGGGAAGAACCCTATGGGTAGGTGAAAAATCACCTAGAATTGATCTTAAGTTGTGTTTTTATAAGTTCTAACATTAAATTATTAGTTCTTAACATGTTTAAGGATAGTGGGGAACCTTGGGTTCCATAAAGGTGAGATCTTTAGGATTAAAAATGGTAGAAATGATATGAACTTGATTAGAAACCTTGGGTTCTTGATCCTATGAATGTAATGAGTCTAATTAATAATTAATTAACCCTTGGATAATGCTAAAAACCTCATTTAACAGGTAGAATGATTGGGTTTGATTCTCAAAGCGTCACATGAAGGGTAATTGGCTAATTACTCTTATATTATCATTATTTCTAGATCTTGTGCTTTCCAGAGAGTTAATAAAGGACAAGGCAATGGTGAAATAGCTTGCGGGTGTTATATCTTCCCTCGAGGTAGGTTATTATTTGAAATGGAGTTAAGACTTAACTTATGGATGTTTGTAGTTAAATTGTAGAACATGTGATTGGTGTTCGGACATTGTTGCATTATATATGATTTCCCTGTTGTGCTTGTAGAATAGGCTAAATGAACAGAAAGTGATAAGTGAGCTGAAATTACTAAGTATGAATAGTATCTTGGGCATAGAGTATCTTCGTGAGAATATGTGTCTGAGAACCTAGTTATATAGATATTGTTGTTGATACATTTGATGTGGAGAGGATACCACGCTGGTATGGTACATGGACACCTAGGGTCCCTTGCAGGTCATGGTTAGTGGGCATAAATAAGACCCATAGCATGTGTGTACACTCTTTATACCTTATTTTGTATCACTGCATTACTTACTATGATGAGTTGGCTTAGAACTGAGGTGAGACTAGAGATACAAGTGATATGAGTAGAGATTGATGGGCATAGCAATACGTGAGATAGTTGTTGACTGTGATTACTCCATTTTCCCTCTTATGGTGCTATTCTATGAATTGTGAACTTTAATCGGTTACTGTTGAATTGACTTGAAAGGCTATATGTTGGTTGCTTATATGCTAAGTATTGGAGTTTTCTAACTTGGTATTTGTTTTGCTACTTTCACGTTGTAATGTTGGTTTGGCCTATGATACCAACTAGTACATAGTGTGTTGTACTGTGACAAACACAAAATAATGAAGAACATATCTCTATTTATAGAGATCCCACTGACGGCTATTGGAGATGCTTTGGTCGATGTAGGACAATAATTGTTCAAACAAAACTAGGAAAAAAATGCAACTACATCCTAATAACGTGCAAGTTTTGGGATCCAACTCCTCTCTATTTGTTTTTTTATTTTATTTTTTTCAAATTCTTACTTGGATTGGAGATACATAACATATGTAAAAATTAATGGCTAAGATTTAATTGACTAAAGTAAGACCCAAATTATTTTAAATAACTAGTTTAGGTACGTGCATTGCACGTGTATCCCTGATAGTTAATACATACTTTTATAACATAAATATTATTAAAATATATGTATGACATTTAAAATAAAATTGGAAGAGGAAAAAATACTCAAACTGATAATTGGTATTCATATATGTTAAAGCAATATTGTAGTTGAAGTTGAAATAAATGGATAGGACAACAATTATAATTTAGAAAAAAAAGATCTTTGAAGTTACACTTTGACTATGACTCTTTATGTAAAGTACGTCCAGTATAACAACAAATAAAAATCTCAACTAAGGAAGAGTAACATGTTATATTGGATTTTAAATCTTATTTATTCAGTGTGAATAAATTTATTTGACATAAGCCTTTAGATTGATATATATGTAAAGTAAAAGTAAAGGTATTTCTCACTAAATATTTTAAAATGTTGATCATAATGTCTACAAGTCCACTAATTTCGTTAGAAACATAAAAAGTATGTACCTAATCATAAAATTAGTTAGAGAGATAAATGAAGCATTAAAATGAGTGCAAATGAAAAATATAAACTGAAAAAGTGGTACACTTCATTAGATATATGTTCTTAAAGAACTAAACTTGTCATATATACAACCTAAAGAATTATAAAATTCAAAGAATTTTACTCTTTTTTGTTTGTTTAATCTTCATATCAAAATAAATATTTTTTCGTTAAAAACTTATTAGAAATGTAGAACGTGGAGCGTAAAAATTAAAAATAACAAAACTTTATTCCTTGTTTACACAATAAAGAAAAGATTGTAATATATTTAATATTTATTAAACTCTCAAATATACCCAAAGTCAACTCAAACAATCAAAAAAGAAATTTATTTGCATAAAGCGCGCAAGAACGTTATTTTCTACTTGAAGCCACCATTCATTGCTCTAATCTGAGAAAAACGTGAGAGCACAAATAATTTGAATTTCATTCATTATTGTTTTATAATTTGTACAAACAATTAAAGGATCAATATATGCAATTATGGTGTGTATCAAGTCAAAGAATTAAATCCACTATGTTTGGATAGTGAAGTCATCAAAGTTAGCCAAATATTAAAGTTGTCGTCTTCAAATCCTTAAAGTCTTCAAGTTAAATTTTTCAAATTCACGAATTTGTAAGTTGAAGTCTTCAAATCAGTAATGTCTTCATGTTGAAGTCTTTAAATCCTCGAAGTCGAAGTTGAAGTTTAATAATAAACCATGTTTGCAAGTTGAAGTCATGAAGGTTATCCAAATGTTCAAGTTGTAGACATCAAATTCATAAAGTCTTCAAGCGGAGGCCTTCTGATTTGGCAGTTATAAAGTGTACAATGTAAGGCCTTTGTGGTAGATTATGTAAAGTTTATGTGTTAGATGGTGTAAAGTCATTGGCTCAGATGATGGGATAGTTTGGATCAGTAGGTGTATGTCACGATCCAACCCGCCGTGAGTGGCACCCACCCGAAACCCCCGAATGAGCAAACCCAACACTTAACTATTCTAACAGCTCAAAACTAGTTTGCATATAAATAACTATCATTCACAGTCGCAAAATACTAACATAATAGAATCTGCGAAAAATATCCCTAGAACCTGAAAATTACTTTACCACAATATTCTACCAACGTCTAGAACGGGGATGCAACCACAACAGAGAAAGCAAGATTTTAAGCCCGAAACAAGTGGGCTACAACTAATCATGGATGAAAATAAGGTAGCCTGAAAGAACAGCTCACCCTTGTATCCTAAATACGCCGGAACTACAAGTGAGGTCGTGTGTCAGCCACCGAAAGATGTCCTGTACTCACAAAAAGAAAAACAAGTGCAAAATCAGTATACAACCACCGTGTACTGGTAGGATCATCGGTCAGCCCCAATAAATAAGACATGAACAGTAAACCAAAGGTGAGTAAAGCAAAGTAAACATGTAATATAAGTCGATCATATAACTAGACTACAAGTCTCTTCCTTACTTAACAACCACATGTAACCAATTAATAACCACTGACAATACCAAGTGACAATAAGCATATAACCTTTTCACATAACCCGGATCACCAAGGATCCCTAGGACACCACCTATGTGTTCAACATGCAATCCCGGTCTACACTCAGGCCAACCTCACATTTAAATATAATCACCCGGCCTCTCATGGACCATATGCAATAATCACAGTTCAAGAATACAACCCAGACCACTCATGGAACCATCGATAGAATACAATCAATGCATGTAAAATCAAGCCCATACTAGGCGTGGCACCCAAGCCAACCATTTGTAAAACCTGTACCAAGCGTGGTATCCGAGTATAAATATCCGGTACCAGGCGTGGTACCTGAGCCAACCAATATGTAACATGTACCAGGCGTGGTACCCGAGCTAGTCAAATGTCACACACAATCCACAAGTCAATAAAATAATGAACAACATCACACTTGTAAACCAACAAGCAATCAAACCCAGTTCATTTTACCCAATTGACACAAGATAGCTAGACATTCATAATCTCCTTTCCCTAAGCATGCAAACTCACACAATACTAAGTGATAGTACATGAACACATATTGCAAATTGGGAAAACAGTAACCATCACCTACCTCTAATAACTCACATTGCTCTTCTAGACTGTAGCCTTCCCGTTTTCCAAAGCCTTTGTTTGTTCTTGGTCTAAAACAATTATACAAACAACAACAATCAATTCACTATTCTAAAATACCTGGATTATACAAAGTTCCAATCCCTAAGCCAAAACTATAATAATTTCACCCATTCTCGAGCCTTCACACCACTAATTCTTCTAAAGACTACCATTTAATGGTTACATTAAGCGAATTAAGGGGTTTTACACATGCAAATGCGATAATTACCACAACCCATGAATTCTACACCTAGAATTTCCCCTTTTCACCAAATTCTATCATCCTAGGTAACCCTAAATGTCCCCCCAAGCCCAAGATTACAACTTCTAAGGTTTGGGAATCAAAGTACGGATATGGGGGATGAAGACCTTACCTTTCGATGAAGTTTGGTGGAAATTATCTGAAAATTGCCTCCCTTAATCTATACCCTTCCCAAAATGTTCTTTAGAAATTCTGAACATTTTTAGCGAAGTTTCTTTATTAAACTGCTATAGCAGCACCGCCATAGCGGAACTGACCATTATGGCAGTGCTGACCGTCATTGACTTCCGCTATAGAAAAAATTATTTTGCTATAGCAGTGGCCGAGGTAGTGTTGTGTCAACCGCCATAGCAGTTGACACAATAGAAACACAGATATTCCCCCAAAAGGGCCCATCTTACAACACACCTTAAATCTTGACATTCTGGAACAACCCCTTCATGTCAACCTGAATTCATTTTTGAAAAGTCCCCCCAGACTTCTTAACGCCTTAGCTAATTAAAAAAAGTAGATCAACACAAGACACATTATCCAATACTCACCTAGATTGCCCTAGACCATACCTCGCTCCAAAACTAACCGAGACTAGCCTAGCCCAATATTTCCAACTCCCAAATCTGGAAGTTTTCTAACCCAAAACTTGGCACGAAAGGTTTACCCGTAACCACAGACCCAATTATTACAACAAATACAAATTTACCCATCGTTCATCCCCGAACAATCAAATCATAAAAAATACCGAGTAAAAGAAGGAAAGTGTAGTACCTTAATCCTCAAACAAATGAGGATACTTGTCCTACATTTCCTTCTCAGTTTCCCAAGTGGATTCCTCAATTGGACGATGCTTCCATTGAACTTTTACAGATTTGATCTCCTTTGTGCTCAACTTCTAGACAACTCGATAAAGAATCACAATCGTTTCCTCTATATATTAAAGATCCTTGTATAGCAAGATCAAATCCCATTTAATGATGTATTCCCCGTACCCATGGTATTGCTTCAACATAGATATATGGAAGACTAGATGGACTTCAGATAGACTGGGTGGCAGTACTAGCATGTAATCCACTAGTCCCACAATATCGAGAACCTCGAATAGACTGATGAACCAAAGGCTAAGCTTGCCCCTCTTGTCGAATCGCATAGCCCCTTTCATAGGTGACACTTTCAATAACACTTGTTCACCAACCTAAAAATCCATTTCCCTTACCTGGCAATCTGCATACTCTTTCTGCCTTCTTTGAGGTGCGGGCAACTTGCTCTGAATATCCCTTACTTTTTCCTGTGCTTCCTTCACCAAGTCTACGCCCAAAGGCTTCACATTTCCTGCCTCAAACCACCCTATGGGTGATCTACGTCCCCTGCTATACAATGCCTTAAATGGTGCCATGTTGATACTGGATTGGTAGCTATTGTTGTATAAGAACTCACACAATGGTAGAATCTGGTCCCAATGACCCCTGAAGTCAATCACACATGCTCTCAGCATGTCTTCTAACACCTAGATTGTCCTCTCCGACTAACCATCTGTCTGAGAATGGAAGGTTATGCTAAAAGTTAGTTGAGTGCCAAACTCTTCATGTAACTTACCCTAGAACTTAGAGGTTAACTGCGTACAGTTGTCTGAAATGATGGACAGTAGTACCCCATGCAGTCTCACGATATTGTTAACATAGATCTTAGCCAACTGCTATGAATTATAGTACACTCTGACTGGAATAAAATGATCTGACTTGGTCAGCCTATCCATAAGGACCCAAATAGAGTCATACTTTCCCAAAGTCTTTGGAAGACCCACTACAATGTCCATGGCTATCCTTTACCATATCCACTCGGGAATGAGCAATCTCTGAAGCAATATTGTAGGTGTTTGGGTTCTCATACTTGACCTGTTGACAATTCTAACACTTGGACACATAATAATCTATGTCCTTTTTCATCCCAGGCCATCAATAAAGATACCTCAAGTCCCTGTATGTTTTGGTCACGCCTGGATGAATGGAATACCGCAAACCATGGGCCTCTACCAACACCTTTTGAATTATGTCATCAACCTGAGAAACACATATCCTTCCTCTAAAATTCATCACCCCGCCAACGTCCAATGTGGCATCCCCAAACTCTCTAGATATTACCTTGCTCTGAAGCTTGTTCAATTGTGCATCCTGAAATTGCTTGGCTTTTATTTCTTCTATGAATGTGGATTTGACCCCAATACTGACCAACACCCCACCATGTTCTGAGAGGCCCATTTCTATTAGCTTCAATTCTAAATCCTAAATCATTAGCGTTTAGATACCCCCAATTAGGCCAAACTGCCCATGCTGATGGTCTTCCGGCTTAATGCATCTGCCACCACATTAGCTTTACCTGAATGGTACTGGATGGTCACATCATAATCATTCAACAACTCCATCCATCTCCTCTTCCTCAGATTCAAGTCCTTCTGAGTTAATACATGTTGCAGACTGTGATGATCGGTGAACACTTCACACTTGATGCCGTAGAGATAATGTCTCCAAATTTTGAGCACAAAAACCACCGCTGCGAACTCCAAGTCATTGATTGCTATAACATTCTTGTCCTGCATGAGCCTTTAATTGCCTAGAGGCATTTGCTATAACATTCTTGTCCTGCATTAACACAACACCCAAACCTGAATGTGAAGCATCACAATATACAATGAAATCCTTTCCGTCAACTGGCAATGAAAAATTGGGCGCTGTAGTAAGAAGAGTCTTGAGCTTTTGGAAGCCCTCTTCACACTTGTCAGACCACACAAACGGTACCTCTTTCTTAGTCAACCTTGTCAAGTGAGTAGTAATGGACACAAAATCCTTGACAAACCTGCAGTAGTACCCTGCAAGCCCCACAAAACTCCTCACCTCAGTCACAGAGCTAGGCCAAGCCCAATTCTTGACTGCCTCAATCTTCAGGGGATCCACCATCACCCATTTTTTGACACCATATGCCCAAGGAAAGCGACTGATGTCAACCAAAACTCACACTTGGAAAACTTCGCATAAAGTTTTTGGTGCCTCAATATATCAAACACAATGCGGAGATGCTCAATATGCTCCTCCCTAGTCTATGAGTAGATCAAAATGTCATCTATAAACACAATAATGAATCAATCTAGATAAGACGTAAATACCTCATTCATAAAACTCATGAATGTTGCTGGCATATTGTTTAACCCAAATAGCATCACCAAGAATTCGTAATGCCCATACCGAGTCCAAAAAGCAGTCTTAGGGATGTCCTCGGGCATAATCTTTAACTGGTGGTATCCTGACCTTAAGTTAATTTTTTAAAATACAGACGCACCCTGCAACTGGTTAAAGAGATCATTTATACGGGGTAAAGGGTACTTGTTCCGGATGGTTACCTTGTTCAATTGCATTTAGTCTATGCACATCCACATACTACCATCCTTTTTTTTTCACAAACAATATCGGAGCACCCCAAGGTGAAGCACTGGGATGGATAAAACCCTTTTCTAAGAGTTCCTGAAGCTGAGCCTTAAGTTCCTTCAACTCTTCCAGGGCCATACGATAAGTAGGAATGGAAATTGGGCGAGTGCCCGGCTCAAAGTCTATAGAAAAATCAATCTCTTTATCTGGAGGCATACTGGGAAAATCCGCCGAAAACACCTCCTTAAACTCCAAAACAACCGGACCTGACTCAATCGATGGGGACTACATACTATTATCCTAGAGATAAGCCAAGAAGGCCAAACACCCTCTCCCCACTAGTTTCCTGGCCCAAACAAATGATATGATTTTAGCCAGCTTAGGCCTATACACGCCTTTCCACTCTAGCCTAACTTTACCCAAATTTTTTAGAGCCACAATATTTATATTACTATTCAACATTGTATGATATGGGGACAACCAGTTCATGCCCAAAATAACATCAAAGTCTACCATAACCAGAATAACCAAATCTACCCAAGTCTGCAGCCTCACAAATACCACAGGATAAGTATGATAAGCATGAGTTACTATAAAGGACTCTCCAACTGAGGTAGAAACATGGATAGGGGAATCAAGGATATCACAAATCAAATCCATAGCTAAAGAAAATTTCACAAAAACATAAGAGTACGTAGAAATTGGGTCAAAAATTACATAAGCCATCCTATCACAGACTAGAATTGTACCTGCGATCACCGCCTATGATGTCTCAGCCTCAGACTTCCCTGGAAAAGCAGACAATGAGCCCGATCATCAATCCAAGCAACTTCCCTGGCTGGCTGCTGTAACACCCCAGAAATTGAATTAACTATCTAAGTTTGAAACTCTAAAAAATCCCATGTTTCTAGGAATGACGGGTCCGAACCATGGACCATGGTTTGAACCACGAGTTATGGAATGGATCCGTGATTTAAGTCTGCAGGATTAGCCTATGGTCATAGAACCACATGTGGGTTCTACGGATCGGAGTTCATTCTATGGGTCGTAATATCCACTCATGGAACCTGACCTGAGGGATGACTATTGCCCCAGGAACCATGAGTCCAGTCTATGGCCCGTAATTGGTCCTGTTGACTCGTGAAACCTGACTAGAGACCAACTAAGTGCCTAGGAACCATGACTTGAAATGACCACCCTTGATTCATTCTACGGGTGCATCCTGTTGACCCTTAGTTTGCTTTCCGCAGCCTGTTATTTTGACCAGGAATGACGGGTGGAGACTACGGGCCGTGGTTTGGTCTACGACCCGTGGAACCCATCTGTGGTCCCTAAAAGTCACCTTTTTTCTAGCTTCTTCCAAATTACCCACTCTTTTAACTCCTAAATGATATTGTTCTGGCTATTTCTAGAGGGGTTTTCACCCTCATTAGCCTAATTCCCTTCTCATTACCTCATTCATCTCCCAAAAAGGAAAATAACTCTCTCAAGCTCTAAGTCCAAGTCTCCTAATCTTTTCCATTTCAAGTGGGTTAACTCCAATCAAGCTATATGGGTATTCAACAATGGGTTCCGTTAACCCTTGTTCCCAAAATCCTAAATTTCAAATTGTGATTTTATGAACTTTCAAATTAGGGTTTTTACCCAATTCTTATGGGTTTTGCTATAAATTGCCATCTCATGATTTTATTATGAAATTCTATTAAATTGCATGATTTTTCATGGGTTTATATAGGAACTCCTATTTCATGAATTGTAGGTTAATTATGGTGAATCCTACATGCATGAAGTGATTTAAGAAAATTGGGGAAAATGATAACATGATTTCATGAATTTCAAGCAAGTGCATGCCTAGTTCCTATGTTTTAAGAAAGTATATGTTATTATAAAAGTGAACTAAGGCCATGCAAGTTTTTAAGTTATGAAATATTATGCAATGCAAGACACCTGATGTGCCATCAATGCTCATGAATTATTTTCTAAACCAAGATTCGTGAGTAGTATGAAGATCCGGGGTATGAACAAGTTTATGAACAAGCTTAAAATCTAGATATGTCACATGAATGTGAGCCTTATGTTATATGTTTTGGGAGTAGTATTTAGCACCAAGGTATGATGTCTCTAGATAACTCAAGTCCAAAACTATGTTGCCACTGTAGGTTGCTCTCCGTGTCTTATGACAGGATCCTTATGAACATGGTTCTAACTTTTGCCAGTTAGGATAACCTTTTTTAGTGTGGGTGCATGACACTGGACTCCATGTAGCTCAGCATGGTTTATGTCGGTTAAGAGAAACTCCCACATGATTATTTTCAAGCTATGAAGTTATATGATATCATACTTTGAATTTTAACCGTACTTCATGTTTTTATGTCTTATATCTTGATAATCCTCTTGTGTTATTTCTTTATTAAAAGGTTCACCTTAAGCATTTTTAAGTATGTTTTTATCATGATCATGCATTTCTCATATACTCGGTACATCTCATAGTACTGACGCATATTTTGTGCTGCATTCTCTTGATGATGCAGATTCAGGTGTTAAACTTAGTATCAAAGCCTCAGGTTCAAGAGTCCTAGGATGTATGAAAGCCGCATCGAGTAGGGTCTCTTTCATGTGTGTGAAGTGCGCCACATATATGAGAGGGAAGCTATGAGTTGTCTTAGAAAACTTCACTTTTTGCATAATCATATCGCGCGATAGAGCTTAAATCTAATGTTCCTCTAATCCTTACCTTGTACGTTTTAGATCATGCCTCGATGTGCTATACCTCACCAAGCCGCTCGAAATGTCACTCCTCCAGTTTTGGCCCCCGAGGTCACTAATAAGGAGTTTAGGAATGCCATCCATTTGCTATCCCAGACCTTGGATGCTCAGGTCAATCCACAGGCTCCTGCCCCCATCCACCCTCAAGGTGGGGTAGCAGCCCGAGTTCATGATTTTGTCCATATGAACCCGCCAGAGTTTTGGGGTTCGAAGGTGAATGAGGATCCACTAAATTATATTGATGAAGTGAAGAAAATATTCTATATGATGTAAGTTGTTGGAGTTCATTGTGTTGAGTTGGCATCCTATCAACTCAAGGATGTGGCTCATATCTGGTTCACACAATAGAAGGAAGCTAGAGCTAGGGACGAGGTCCCTATGACTTGGGAGTGCTTTGAGAGAGCTTTCCTAAACCGGTTCCTTCCCCGAGAGTTGAGGCATGCGAAGACTAAGGAGTTTGTGAACTTGAGATAATGATCTATGAATGTTCAAGAGTACAGTTTCAAGTTCACCTAGTTGTCTAGGTATGCACCCTCTATGGTAGCGGACCCGCATGATCAAATGAGCAAGTTTATCTATGGGGTTCCATATTTTGTGAAAAAGGAGTGTAGGTATGCTGTGCTATTGAGTGATATGAACATTTCCAGACTCATCACCTATGCTCACTAGATTGAGGGAGACAGGATTAAGGAGATGGCTAGGGAAAACAAGAGGGCTAGATTCGAGGGTTCAGGTTTTGTTCATCATAGGTTTGGTGGCGGACATCACTCCTCATTCCATAAGAAGTTATCAGGACCCATTCATTCTTCTACTGGTGCTCCTATCCAGGCCCAGAGGCCTCATCATGATTAGACTGGTAGAGGATCTTGTTCCTATTCACAGTCTCAGGAGAGTGTTGCTAAGGGATCTTCCCACCCTATTTGCAGCAAGTGTGGGAAGACTCACCCGGGATAGTGTCATTTGGGCACAGGTGCATGCTTTGGGTGTGGGCAGGTTGGACATATGATAAGAGATTGCCCTTTAGCTAAGAAGAGGCAGAGAGGTAGTAGGGCTCAGCCTGCTCCAGCAGTTGTAGGAGGTCGACCAGCCCAGCACGGCACAACTTCTAGTTCTGGGGGTCAGCACCAGAACTGCCTTTATGCTCTGTCCACTCATCAGAACTAGGAGGGTTTCCTAGATGTTATTACTGGTATTTTGAAAGTCTTCTCTTACGATGTGTATTATGCTTTGTTGGACCCCAGTGCCTCCTTATCTTTTGTGACTCCTTATATAGCATGCAAATTCGAAATATGTCCTGAATTGCTTATAGAACCTTTTTTGTTTCTACTCCTGTTGGCGAGTCATTCCTAGCCAAAAGAATCTACCAAAATTGCCCTACCTCGGTCCTTCATAGAGTCACTTTAGCGGATTTGGTAGAGCTGAGATGATAGATTTTGATGTTATTCTTGCTATGGATTGGCTACATGCTTGTTATGTTTCTGTTGATTGTCGTACTCGGGTTATCAGTTTCAAGTTTCTAAATGAACCCATTTTAGAATGGCAAGGTAGTCCCCCATCCTCAAAAGGTCATTTTATATCTTATCTTAAGACTATGAAGATGATTTCTTAGGGGTATGTTTATCATATAGTTTGGGTTATGGACATGGAGTCTGAAACCCCATCCAATCAATTTGTTCCCATTGTGAATGAATTCCCATAAGCGTTCTCCAAGGATTTACCTGATGTCCCTCCCGAGTGGGAAATCGAATTTGGGATAAATCTTCTTCTAGATACGAACCCTATCTATATCCCTCCCTATACTATGGCCCCTGCAGAGCTTAAAGAGTTGAAGGATCAGTTGAAGAATCTTCTTGATAAGCTTTTCATCACGCCTAGCATTTCTCCATTGGGTGCTCCAGTTTTATTCGTGCGAAAGAAAGATGGTTCCCTCAGAATGTGTATTGACTACCGTCAGTTGAACAAGGTCACAATCAAGAATAAATATACCATTCCTAGGATTGATAACTTATTTGATCAACATCAGGGTGCTAGTTTCTTCTCTAAGATCGACCTTAGATCTGGTTATCATCAGCTTCATGTTAGAGAGTGTGATATTCATAAGACAGCCTACAGGACTCGGTATGGTCATTATGAATTTGTTGTGATGTCTTTTGGTCTAACATATACCCCTATAGCATTTACGGATTTGATGAACCACATGTTCAAGCAGTATCTAGATATTTTTGTAATTGTTTTCTTTGATGATATCCTCATATACTCTTGGAGGGAGGAAGAGCATGCGGACCATTTGAGAGTTGTGTTGCAAACTCTCAAGGACCGATAGTTATTTGCTAAGTTTAGCAAGTGTGAGTTTGAATGCAGTTTATTGCTTTTCTGGATCATATTGTGACTAAAGATGGTATTCATTTTGATTTTCAAAAGAAAGAGGCAGTAAAGAACTGGCCTAGACCCACTTCCCCGTCTGATATTAGGAGCTTTTTGGGTTTGGCTGGTTTCTATCGGAGCTTTATGGAAGGATTTTCTTCCATTGCTGCCCCTTTGACTCGATTGAATCAGAAGAAGGTAAAATTTTAGTGGTCTGATTTGTGTGAGAAGAACTTTCAGGAATTGAATACTAGATTGACCACAACTCACATGTTACCTCTACCTGAGGGCCTAGATGATTTTGTTGTGTATTCTGATACTTCTAGGATTTGTTTGGGTTCTGTTTTAATGCAGTGTGGTAAAGTGATTGCTTATGCTTTGAGACAGCTTAAGACTCATGAGAGGAACTACCCTACTCATGATCTTGATTTTGAAGACGTGGTCTTTGCGTTGAAGATTTAGAGACATTACTTGTATGGGGTGCATGTGGATCTGTTCAGCAATCATAAGAGCCTTCAATATGTATTCACTAAGAAAGAATTGAATTTGCGACAAAGGAGATGGCTCAAGCTACTTAAGGATTATAACATGAGTGTGCTTTACCATCCAGGTAAGGCCAATGTTATGGCTGATGCACTTAGTAGATTGTCGATAGGTAGTGTGTCTTCAGTCGAAGAAGGAAAGAAGGAACTGGTTAAGGAGGTTCATAGGCTAGCTCTGTTGAAAATTTGCCTTATGGATTCGACAGAAGGTGGTGTTATTCTTAAGAATTGTTCTGAATCATCCTTGGTAGAAGAAGTGAAGGCAAAGCAAGATAGTGATCCCATTTTAGTTCAGCTTCAGGGTGCAGTCCATCGGTAAAGGGTTGAGGTTTACTCCCAAGGGGGAGATGGTGTGATTCATTATCAGGGTCGACTATGTGTACCAAATGTAGATGGTTTGCGCCACCAGATTTTGACTGAGGCTCATAGTTTGAGATATTCCATTCACCTCGGTGCCACCAAGATGTACTGTGATCTACGGGAAGTCTATTGGTGGAATGGAATGAAGAGGGACATAGCCGGTTTTGTGGATAAGTGTCCCAACTTCAGCAAGTGAAGGTAGAGCACCAGCGACCTGGTGGTATGATTCAGGATATTGACCTTCCCATATGGAAATGGGAAGCGATCAATATGAACTTCATTACAGGTTTGCCTCGTACTCGATGACAACATGATTCAGTTTGGGTGATTGTCCATCGGATGACTAAATCATCCCATCTCTTGGCTGTTAAGACTACAGATTCAGCAGACAATTTTGCCAGACTCTACATATAAGAGATAGTTCGATTGCATGGTTGTAACACCCCGTACCTTTCAAAACCTATGTGACTAAGTAAATATCGACGAAGGTATTTGAGCTCGAGATCGTGAAGGGGTAGTTTAGCCTAGAATTTGAAATGGTCAAATGTATATAAGTGTTAAGTTAAATTATAAGGATGAGGGTTTTGAAAATGAGATAAAACAAGTGAGGTACTTGCTCGACTTATCTAAGCTCTTAGGTGACAAGTAGGTGCATCACCTACCTACGCTAACGAACTAAGTTCCGAGGGCCGATTACGGGCAGCAACACCATGGATTATTAGACCTAATGGTAGCCCAAATGAAGCTTAAAGTTGGCCCATCAAAGCACAACCAAATCTGGCCCAAACAACTACAAAAGGTAGCCACCAATATTGACCACATTTTTACCCAAGAGAAGCCCAAAATCAGCCACAAAACTTAACCCTTTTGAGGCCCAAGCAAAGGGTAATTTTGGCCCAAGTTTCTTGACCCATTTTGGCCCAAATATACTCAAAAAAGTCGGCCAAAAAGGTCCCTTTATACAGGCCTTTTGTTGATCAATATTGATCACAAAAAGCTGGAAAAATTCTCTCTTATCTCCTTTCCTTTTGGCAGCCCTTCTCTCCCTTTAGGGTTCTAAGAAGATCAAGATTCATTCAAGCTTAAGGTGAGTTAAACAACTTGTTATCTTGGTATTAATATACTACATATAGCTAGGATATCCTATGGTAAGAAAGACATGAACTATGGCAGCCCCTTTCTTAAGATTTAACACATAGAAATTGTGTAACAATTAAGAGATTTCTTCTTCTCTTGTTGGTGTATGTGTAGGGGGTACTTAATCTTTTCAAGGCATCAATAAAAAGAGGATAAAAACACCCCTTCTAGTGTGGTAAGTACTCTGCCCATAATCATATTTTTGGATTGAAGTTCGGATGGACAATTGTTGTTGAATTGTTGTTAAAAACTCACGGGACGGCGATCGGAAGCCGTGGGTTCAATGTGTTGCTATTGTATTTCGGCATGGTGAGTTGTGTAGGGGCTGTTTGATGTGTTTTGTATTATTGGAGGAAGTAGTTTGGTGTGTGTGTGATGTGTATTTGATAGGGGAGAAAGGTGTGACGATACACCTTTAATTAATGCAAAATACGTAAATTTGCCCGGGAAATGTTTAGCTACTGTTTTGGGAATGTTGCAGAAGGTTTAAGAGCTAATATTAGCTTCATTATACCCTTGTGTTGTAGATTAACTTAATAAGGGAAATTCCAAGTTGTGTTAAGCGCAATCTTCGGAAGGAACGAGGTATGTTAAGGCTTCTTTATTCCTTATCGGCATGAATCTAAAAATAGAACCCTAAATCTCCGAAAGAAGGAATTTGAGTATTCTATTGTAAGAGAGCTGATTTGGTAACTCAACAAGTCTTAAGGAACTAATTTATACATTATGGTGATTCAAGTCGCCTTCTTATAAAAATCTGATTCTTTTTGCACGAAACGTAAGTTATCCTTTTGTCGAGTTTCTTCTTTGTATTGTGATTTCTAATCAAGCTTTAGAAAGTATACAAGGAAAGTTAGAAAGTCTAATCCCCATTTATATGTGTTTGGTATGTTGAGTGCAACACCTAGTAAGCCAAGGCTAAAGAAGTTATCTAAATGAACCTTCATAAATAACAAGAATAGCTTTGAAGGTCAATCTAGTAATACACTTATTATGCGTGGTTTGCGTGTTAGTGTGCACCGAGGTGCTACTGCCATATTGAGGCTATTATATACATAGTGTGCACGGAGGTGCTACTGCCATATTGAGGCCATTATACACATAGTGTGCACCGAGGTGCTACTGCCATATTGAGGCCATTATATACATAGTGTGCGCTGAGGCGCTACTGCCATATTGAGGCTATTAAATATAGGGTGCGCCGAGGAGCTATTGTGGTTCAGTGTGGGTTATAAAGAGTGAGTTGCAGCGTGAGTTAATGCATGTGTTGTGTTCTAAAAAGAATAAAGGAGAAAGAGCTTAACGAGTCTTACCAATTACAGTTTACAAGTTTCATATTATATCTTGTTCAAATTTACTACTTGAGACTTGCTTTTATGTTTCAACCTTACATGCCAGTACATTATTATCGTACTGACATCCACATTGCCTGGGGGCGCTGCATACATTCCTGCAGGTCCAGACAGATACCCAGACAGATCTCTTCAGTAGGAGTTGCAGAGTTCAGCCGTTTTGGTAAGCTCCATTCTTCGTGGAGCTGACGAGTCAGAGGTCTAGCTTATATTTTGACCAGGTTATGTATATGTACTACTTATGGGTAGTCCAGGGCCCTGTCCTGGATATGAGATATTTTACTTACTCCTAAAGGCTTGTAGACGTGTATATGTATATCAGTGTTGGGTATGGCCTTGTTGGCCTTTTTATTAGCTATCTACTATGATAATAGCCTTGTCGGCCTTGAGTTGCTTAACTACTATTGAGCTTTTAGTGTTTCAAATTGCTAGTCTTAGAGACCTTGCCAGTCTCAGACCCCCAGCAGGTTCAATAGAGATACACTCTATTTTGACACCCTCGGCCTTTTGGGGCTCCGGGTGTCGGTCATGCCTCCCATGGTTTGGGGCGTGACAAACTTGGTATTAGAGCACGTCGAATCCCAGGGATTCTACAAGCCGTGTCTAGTAGAGTCTTGCTTATGGGTGTGTTGTGCACCATACCTATAATCATGAGGCTACAAGACATTTAGGAATTGTTATCCTTCTTTCATTTGCTAGATCGTGCAATAGAGCGAGGTCATAAGATGTTTGAAGTCTAATTAATGTTTTTCTATTTCTTGTTTACAGAAATGCCTGTGACCAGACAAATGGGCAGCCGACGGGTTGGCACGGATATGGGGGAAGGTACTAGTCATTCCCCGCCTATCCGATTGGATAGATTTGAGGCTCAAAGTGAATTAGCGACACCAGAGATCCCAGTTTATCAAGTACCTGATGAGACTAGAGGGGATCCAGTACCCCTGACCCCACCTGCTCCAGTGGCATCTGAGATAGCTAGAGATGAACCAGCACCTGTAGCTCCTCCACCTGAAGAAGAGGACCAGGACATCAGGAGTGCTGTTCGATTATTGACCCAGATGGTAGCCACACAACAACAACAAATTGGGGCATCAACGAGTGTTAGGTCAGGTGGCTCAGAAAGTTCTAGGGCTCGAGAGTTTATCAGCCTAAGTCCTCCTATATTTACAGGCTCTGACCCACGTGAGGATCCTCAAGAGTTTATTGATCAGACTTATCGAGTACTTCGAGTCATGCATGCAATAGTAGTGGAGGTAGTGGAGTTTGCATCTTTCAGGTTACGAGATGTGGCCATTTTATGGTTCGAGGCTTGGGATCGGCCTAGGGGATCAAATGCACCCCCAGCTGAATGGGAGGAATTTTCAGAGGCCTTCCTAGCTCACTATCTTCCACAGGAGGTTCGAGAGGACAGACTTGATCAAATTCTAGCCCTTAGGCAGGCAATATGAATGTTTGACAGTACAGCCTCAGGTTTAATTCATTAGCCAGGTACGTCCCCGATATTGTGAGTACGATGCGAGCTAGAGTTCATCGATATATGTGTGGCCTTAAGGATGAATTGATTAAGGGATTAACAATAGCAGCCACACAAGAGGATATGAATATTTCTAAGATACAGGCTATTGCTCAGACTGCAGAGGATCTTGAAGTACAAATTGGAGATAACCAAAGACGAGAAAGGGATCAGAATAAGAGGGCTAGATTTACTAGGTCCTATGTAGAGCCACGAGGTAATGTTAGGCCACATTTTAATAGGCGATCACCCCACCCTACTAGTGGTGCCCCATATCAGTTGCAAAGGCAGAGGTATGATCATTTTTCTCAGACTGGACCAGGCCACAGTTCAGGTGCATCCAATTCCTATCGCTAGGGGCATTCAGGTCAGATGAGGCCACCTTTGCCACCTTGTGTTCAGTGCGGCAGGAAGCATCCTGGGATATGTTGCCTGGGTTCAGATACTTGTTATTCGTGTGGGCATCCTGGTCACTTTATGCGAGACTGTCCGAGTAGAGGTAGGAGTGAGATATCCTAGCCTACAGGGTCGATGGCAGCTTTTTCATCTACTATTCGTCCCCCTAGGATAGGACAACAGGCTACACCAGGTCGTGGTAGAGGTAGAGGAGGAGGAGGAGCATCCAGTTCAGGCGGTGGTCAGAATCGCACTTATGCTCTAGCCGGTCGCCAGGACTTGGAATCGTCACCTGATGTTGTTACAGGTACATTGACTATTTTTACTCATGCTGTTTATGCACTTATAGATCCTGGCTCTACTCTTTCATATGTTACCCCGCTCGTTGCTGGTAAGTTAGGGTAGGCCCTGAGTTATTGCCTAGACCATTTGTTATATCTACGCCGGTTGGTGAATCTATTATAGCTAGACGAGTTTATTGAGATTGTGCAGTGTGGATTTATGACCATCTCACTTCAGCTGATCTAATCGAATTAGATATGATTGACTTCGATGTCATTATGGGCATGGACTGGTTAGCTGCATGTTATGCTAATATCGATTGTAGAACTAAGGTTGTCAAATTCCATTTTCTGAAAGAGACAATCCTGGAGTGGAAAGGTAATGCTGCCACGCCAAGGGGTAGGTTTATTTCCTACCTTAAAGCCCAGAAAATGATTTGTAAAGGCTATATTTATCATTTAGTCTGAGTACAAAGCACAGAGGATGGACCAGTGACTCTTCAATCGGTTCCCGTGGTGAGTCAATTTCTAGATGTATTCCCGGATGAGCTTCCAAGAATCCCTCCAAAAAGGGAAATTGAGTTTGCCATTAACCTACTCCCAGATACTCAGCCAATATCAATTCCCCCTTACAGGATGGCTCCTGCAGAATTAAGAGAGTTAAAGGAACAATTAAAGGATCTACTCGAAAAAGGTTTCATTAGGCCTAGTACATCACCATGGGGCGCACAAGTTTTGTTTGTTCGTAAGAAGGATGGGTCCTTAAGAATGTGTATCGATTACCGACAACTGAACAAAGTTACAATCAAGAATAAGTATCCACTTCCAAGGATTAATGACCTTTTTGATCAGTTGCAAGGCGCCTAATGTTTTTCAAAGATTGACTTGTGGTCGGGGTATCACCAGTTACGTGTTAAAGGGGTAGATGTTCCAAAAATAGCCTTTAGGACAAGGTATGGCCACTTTGAATTTCTAGTAATGTCTTTTGGGCTTACTAATTCCCCAGCAGCTTTTATGGACCTTATGAATCGGGTATTCAAGACATTCCTAGATGTATTCGTGATCGTATTTATTGACGATATCCTGATTTACTCGCGGTCCAAAGCCGAACATGCTGATCATTTACGTGCAGTATTGCAAACACTTCAGAATCATAAATTATATGCGAAGTTCTCCAAATGTGAGTTTTTGTTGACTTCAGTGGCTTTTCTTGGCCATATAATTACAAACAAAGGTATTAGAGTTGACGGCCAAAAGATTGAAGCAGTAAAGAATTGGCCAAGGCCCTTGAATTCTACAGAGATCCGTAGTTTTTTGGGCTTAGCAGGTTACTATCGAAGGTTTGTGGAAGGGTTTTCTTCTATATCTACACCATTGACAAAGTTGACTCATAAAGCTGCCAAGTTCCAGTGGTCTGATGTATGTGAGCAGAGTTTTCAGGAGTTAAAGGACAGGCTTACTTCAGCACCTGTCTTAACTCAGCCAGAAGGCACAGAAGGTTATGTTGTTTATTGTGATGCTTCAAGGATTGGGTTGGGTTGCGTTTTAATACAATATGGTAAAGTTATTGCCTATGCCTCGAGACAACTAAGAAAGCACGAACAAAATTACCCTACTCACGATCTTGAATTGGCAGCAGTTATATTTGCCTTGAAAATTTGGCGCCATTACTTGTTTGGAGTCCATGTAGACGTGTTTACGGACCACAAAAGTCTACAGTATTTATTCAAACAGAAGGATTTAAACCTAAGGCAAAGAAGGGGGCTAGAGTTACTAAAGGATTATGACGTAGATATTTTGTACTATCCAGGGAAGGCCAATGTAGTGGCCGATTCACTTAGCCGCAAATCCATGGGAAGCTTGAGCCACGTGGAAAATACAAAGATTGAGATGACAAGAGAACTACATCGGTTAGCTAATTTGCAGGTTCGACTACTAGACCAAGGTAATGGGGGAGTTGTTATTCAAAGCACAGCGGAATCCTCACTTATGACAGAGGTAAAGGAAAGACAATATGATGATCCAGAATTAGTAAGATTGAGGGAGGAAATTCCACAAAAGAAGCAACCACTAATAGAGCTTAAGGAGGATGGGGTTCTGAGATATCAAGGTCGTCTATGTGTACCTAACGTCGGGGAGCTTCGGGAGAAAATTTTGGCAGAAGTTCACTATTCCCGCTATTCAATCCATCCAGGAGCGACGAAGATGTATCATGATCTTCGACAGATTTATTGGTGGAATAATATGAAGAGAAATATTGCAGAGTTTGTAGCCCAATGCCCGAATTGTCAACAGGTAAAAATTGAACACCAGAGACCCGGAGGTCTAACTCAAAGTATAGTGATACCTACCTGGAAATGGGAGGTGATCAACATGGACTTTATTACAGGCTTACCCCGTACTTATCGGAAGTATGATTCCATATGGGTGATTGTAGATAGACTTACAAAATCAGCTCACTTTTTGCCAGTCAGGACAACTTATACTGCTGAAGATTATGCCAAGTTGTATATTAGTGAAATAGTTCGACTTCATGGTGTCCCAATTTCCATCATTTCAGATAGGGGTGCTCAGTTTACAGCAAATTTCTGGAGGTCTTTCCAGAGAGGCTTAGGTACTCAAATAAGTCTCAGTACAGCTTTTCATCCACAGACAGATGGACAAGCTGAACGCACTATTCAACCACTCGAAGATATGCTACGAGCTTGTGTACTAGATTTTAAAGGGAGTTGGGATTACCATTTGCCACTAATTGAGTTTGCTTATAATAATATCTTCCATTCAAGCATTCAAATGGCTCCTTATGAGGCTTTATACGGGCGAAAGTGTAGATCACCAATTGGATGGTTTGAAATTTGAGAAGCAGGATTATTAGGGCCAGACCTAGTTAATCAGGCAATGGAGAAAGTGAAGCTAATCCGAGAAAGATTACTAACAACCCAGAGTAGGCAGAAATCATATGTAGATGTGCAACGTCGGGAGTTGGAATTTAATATTAGTGATTGGGTTTTCCTAAAGGTTTCGCCCATGAAAGGCGTTATGCGATTTGGTAAAAAGGGAAAGCTTAGTCCAAGATATATTGGACCATACAGGATCATTCGGAGGGTAGGAAAAGTGGCATATGAGCTAGATTTACCCACAGAATTGGAGACAGTCCATCCTGTATTTCATGTATCGATGCTACGAAGGTGCATAGGAGATCCTTCACGTATTATGCCTATTAAAGATGTTCAACTTTTTGAAGACTTATCCTATAAGGAAGTACCAATTTCTATCCTAGATTGTCAAGTTAGGAATCTCAGAACCAAAGAAGTAGCCTCAGTAAAGGTGTTGTGGAGAAATAATAATATTGAGGAAATGACGTGGGAAGCCGAGGAAGAAATGAGGAAAAAACATCCCCAGTTATTTATGACTTGAAGATAGTACAGAGGTAAGTCATATTCTTATATTCTTGATACTCTTCCTACTATGCAAATATGATCAGGTTTGAACATGTGAAAATGATTACATTTAATTGTATATAGTTGTATCGCCCTGTGAGACATCGTGCTGGACTTTTGCTGAGTTTCAGGTTTTTGGATAGTCCCAATTATAAAGGAAACTCTGCCGAAATTTCAAAAAATCCTAAGGGACTAGAGCTCTATATGCATTACCCTCATTCGAGGACGAATGATTCTAAGGGGGGAAGGATGTAACACCCCGTACCTTTCAAAACCTATGTGACTAAGTAAATATCGACGAAGGTATTTGAGCTCGAGATTGTGAAGGGGTACTTTAGCCTAGAATTTGAAATGGTCAAATGTATATAAGTGTTAAGTTAAATTATAAGGATGAGGGTTTTGAAAATGAGATAAAACAAGTGAGGTACTTGCTCGACTTATCTAAGCTCTTAGGTGACAAGTAGGTGCATCACCTACCTACGCTAACGAACTAAGTTCCGAGGGCCGATTACGGGCAGCAACACCATGGATTATTAGACCTAATGGTAGCCCAAATGAAGCTTAAAGTTGGCCCATCAAAGCACAACCAAATCTGGCCCAAACAACTACAAAAGGTAGCCACCAATATTGACCACATTTTGACCCAAGAGAAGCCCAAAATCAGCCACAAAACTTAACCCTTTTGAGGCCCAAGCAAAGGGTAATTTTGGCCCAAGTTTCTTGACCCATTTCCCCAAATATACTCAAAAAAGTCGGCCAAAAAGGTCCCTTTATACAGGCCTTTTGTTGATCAACATTGATCACAAAAAGCTGGAAAAATTCTCTCTTATCTCCTTTCCTTTTGGCAGCCCTTCTCTCCCTTTAGGGTTCTAAAAAGATCAAGATTCATTCAAGCTTAAGGTGAGTTAAACAACTTGTTATCTTGGTATTAATATACTACATATAGCTAGGATATCCTATGGTAAGAAAGACATGAACTATGGCAGCCCCTTTCTTAAGATTTAACACATAGAAATTGTGTAACAATTAAGAGATTTCTTCTTCTCTTGTTGGTCATGTGTAGGGGGTACTTAAGCTTTTCAAGGCATCAATAAAAAGAGGATAAAAACACCCCTTCAAGTGTGGTAAGTACTCTTCCCATAATCATATTTTTGGATTGAAGTTCGGATGGACAATTGTTGTTGAATTGTTGTTAAAAACTCACGGGACGGCGATCGGAAGCCGTGGGTTCAATGTGTTGCTATTGTATTTCGGCATGGTGAGTTGTGTAGGGGATGTTTGATGTGTTTTTTATTATTGGAGGCAGTAGGTTGGTGTGTGTGTGATGTGTATTGGATAGGGGAGAAAGGTGTGACGATACACCTTTAATTAATACAAAATACGTAAATCTGCCCGGGAAATGTTTAGCTAATATTAGCTTCATTATACCCTTATGTTGTAGATTAACTTAATAAGGGAAATTTCAAGTTGTGGTAAGCGCAATCTTCGGAAGGAACGAGGTATGTTAAGGCTTCTTTATTCCTTATCGGCATGAATCTAGAAATAGAACTCTAAATCTCCGAAAGAAGGAATTTGAGTATTCTTTTGTAAGAGAGCTGGTTTGGTAACTCAACAAGTCTTAAGGAACTAATTTATACATAATGGTGATTCAAGTCGCCTTCTTATAAAAATCTGATTCTTTTTGCACGAAACGTAAGTTATCCTTTTGTCGAGTTTCTTCTTTGTATTGTGATCTCTAATCAAGCTTTAGAAAGTATACAAGGAAAGTTAGAAAGTCTAATCCCCATTTATATGTGTTTGGTATGTTGAGTCCAACACCTAGTAATCCAAGGCTAAAGAAGTTATCTAAATGAACCTTCATAAATAACAAGAATAGCTTTGAAGGTCAATCTAGTAATACACTTATTATGCGTGGTTTGCGTGTTAGTGTGATCCGAGGTGCTACTGCCATATTGAGGCTATTATATACATAGTGTGCACCGAGGTGCTATTGCCATATTGAGGCCATTATACACATAGTGTGCACCGAGGTGCTACTGCCATATTGAGGCCATTATATACATAGTGTGCGCCGAGGCGCTACTGCCATATTGAGGCTATTAAATATAGGGTGCACCGAGGCGCTATTGTGGTTCAGTGTGGGTTATAAAGAGTGAGTTGCAGCGTGAGTTAATGCATGTGTTGTGTTCTAAAAAGAATAAAAGAGAAAGAGCTTAACGAGTCTTACCAATTACAGTTTACAAGTTTCATATTATATCTTGTTCGGATTTACTACTTGCGACTTGCTTTTATGTTTCTACCTTACATGCCAGTACATTATTGTCGTACTGACGTCCCCATTGCCTGAGGGCGCTGCATACATGCCTGCAGGTCCAGACAGATACCCAAACAGATCTCTTCAGTAGGATTTGCAGAGTTCAGCTATTTTGGTAAGCTCCATTCTTCCTGGAGCTGACGAGTCAGAGGTCTAGCTTATATTTTGACCAGGTTATGTATATGTACAACTTATGGGTAGTCCAGGGCCCTGTCCTAGATATGAGATATTTTACTTACTCCTAGAGGCTTGTAGACGTGTAGATGTATATCAGTGTTGGGTATGGCCTTGTCGGCCTTGTTATTAGCTTTCTACTATGATAATAGCCTTGTCGGCCTTGAGTTGCTTAACTACTATTGAGCTTTTAGTGTTTCAAATTGCTATTCTTAGAGACCTTGCCAGTCTCAGACCCCCAGCAGGTTCAATATAGATACACTCTATTTTGACACCCTCGGCCTTTTGGGGCTCCGGGTGTCGGTCATGCCTCCCATGGTTTGGGGCGTGACAATGGTGTTCCTTTGTCCATTATTTCAGATAGGGGTACTCAGTTTACTTCTCAGTTTTGGGATCATTTCAGAGAGGTCTTGGTACTCAGGTAAAGCTGAGTACAACTTTTCACCCTCAGACAGATGGCCAGGCAGAGCGTACTATTTAGACTTCGGAGGATATGTTGAGAGCTTGTTTGATTGATTTCAAAGGTTATTGGGATGATCACTTACCTCTTATCGAGTTTGCCTACAACAACAGATTTCACTCTGGCATCCAGATGGCTCCGTATGAGGCACTTTATTGTCGGAGATGTAGATCTCCTATTGGTTGGTTTGAGGTACGTGAGGCAGCTTTGATTGTCCCAGATTTGGTGCATGAGACCATGAAGAAGGTTCAGCTTATTAGGGAGAGGTTGAAGAACACTCAGAGTCGACAGAAATCCTATACAGATGTGAGAAGGAGGGAGTTAGAGTTCCAGGTGGATAATTGGGTGTTTCTTAAGGTGTCGCCCATGAAGGTTGTGATGAGATTCGGGAAGAAAGGAAAGCTTATTCCCTGTTTTTTAGATCTTTATCAAATTCTGAGGAAGGTTGGTACGGTTGCTTATGAGATTGATTTGCCATCAGATTTGGAAGCGGTTCATCCAGTTTTCCATGTTTCCTTATTGAAGAAGTGTATTGGTGATCCGACCTTGATTGTTCCTTTAAAGGATGTAGGTTTGAAGGATAGTCTAACCTATGAGGAGGTCCCCGTAAAAATCCTTGACTGTCAGATTTGGAGGTTGAGAAATAAAGAATTCTCTTCGGTAAAAGGTCTTTGGAGAAATAAATTTACTAAAGAAGCTACTTGGGAAGAGGAATTAGCCATGAAAGCCAAGTACCCTCATCTCTTTCCTTCAGATTCTGTTCCAGCTTGAGGTAATAGTTTCATCCTTAGTATGTTCCTCCGATCCTATTCCATCGGTTCCTCTCATGATCCTAGCATGCATTCATGTTTTCGAAGTTGATTTAACCATGTTTTAAGTTGAAAAGTTTATTTTTCATGTTTATTCCTTGATTTCCATGTTTTGTTTCTGGTTGGGCTGTTTTCTCTTCAGTTTTCATTGCTTAGTCTTTATTCGAGGATGAATAATCCCAAGGGGGAGATATTGTAACACCCCAGAAATTGAACCAACTATCTAAGTTTAAAACTCTAAAAAATCCATGTTTCTAGGAATGACGGGTCCAAACCACGGACCCTGGTTTGAACCACGAGTTATGGAATGGATCCGTGGTTTAAGTCTGCAGAATTAGCCTCTGGTCTGAGAACCAGGGGTGGGTTCTACGGACCGTAGTTTGTTCTACGAGTCATTATAACCACTCGTGGAACCTGACCTAAGGGCTGACTATTGCCCCAGGAACCACGAGTCCAGTCTATGGCCCGTGATTAGAATTACGGGTCCGTCCTATTGATTCGTGGAACCTGACCAGTGACCAGCTAAGTTCCCAGGAACCATAACTTAAAATGACGATGTGTGATTTATTCTACGGGTCTGCCCTGTTGACCCATAGTTTCCTTTCCGCAGCCTATTATTTTGACTAGGAACAATGGGTGGAGACCACGGCCCGTGGTTTGGTCTACGACCCATGGAACCCATCTTTGGTCGCTGAAAGTCAACTTTTTTCCAGCTTCTTCCTAAATATGGTCCAGGGATATTTTAGTCATTACCTACCATTTTAAATCCTAAATGATGTCATTATGGCCATTTATAGAGGAGTGTCACCCTTATTAGCCTAAGTCCCTTCTCATTACCTCATTCATCTCCCAAAAAGGAAAAGAACTCTCTCAAGCCCAAGGTCTCAAGCTCCAAGTCCAAGTCTCCTAATCTTTTCCATTTCAAGTGGGTTAAATCCAATCAAGGTATGTGGGTATTCAACAATGGGTTCCTTTCACCCTTGTGATCAAAACCCCAAATTTCAAATTGTGATTTCATGAACTTTCAAATTAGGATTTTTACCCAATTCTGATGAGATTTGCTATAAATTGCCTTCTCATGATTTTATTATGAGATTCTATTAAATTGCATGATTTTGCATGGGTTTTTACATATGAACTCCTATTTCATGAATTGAAGGTTAATTATGGTGAATCCTACTTGCATGAAGTGATTTAAGAAAATTGGGGAAAATTATAACATAATTTCATAAATTTCAAGCAAGTGCATGCCTAGTTCCTATGTTTTAAGAAAGTATATGTTATTATGAAATTGAACTAAGGCATTGCAAGTTTTCAAGTTATGAACTATTATGCAATTCAAGACACCCGATGTGCCATCAATGCTCATGAATCATTTTCTAAAACAAGATTCTTGAGTAGTATGAAATCTGGGGTATGAACATGTTTATGAACAAACATGACATCTAGATATGTCACATGAATGTGAGCCTTATATTATATGTTTTGGGAGTAGTATTTAGCACCGAGCGATGAGGGTTATAGATAACCCAAGTCTAAAACTACGTTGCCATCATAGGTTGCCCTCCGTGGCTTATGAAAGGAACCTTATGAACATTGTTCTAACTTTGGCCGGTTAGGACAACCTTATTCAGTATGGGTGCATGACACTAGACTCCATGTAGCTCATCATGGTTTATGTCGGTTAAGAGAAACTCCCACATGATTATTTTCAAGCTATGAAGTTATATGATATCATACTTTGAATTTTAACCGTACTTCATGTTTTTATGTCTTATATCTTGATAATCCTCTTGTGTTATTTCTTTATGAAAAGGTTCACCTTAAGCATTTTTAAGTATGTTTTTATCATGATCATTCCTTTCTCATATACTCGGTACATCTCATAGTACTGATGCATATTTTTTGCTGCATTCTCTTGATGATGCAGATTCAGGTGTTTCCCATTAGGCTCGTGGCTAGACGAAGCCAGATATCTAGTCAGTGTTGGTGAGTCCTCATTGTTCGAGGGCTAGTTATGACCCTAGTTTGTTTAGACTACTTATGTTCATACATTGAGTTAACTAGGGTCTAGTCCTAGCAATTCTTTAAGTCATGTACAAAGGCTTTTCAGACATAGACAATATTCGGGTCTTCTTCGAATCATGTTCTTTGATTTTATCTTATGGATTGAGTTATATAATTCGTATTATGATTCTGCTATGTTTAATTATTATACATGAGTTATACTATGACCAAGGGTTAGCTTGGGGCACTTATGGTCCCAGGTCCCATGTTACACCCAGGGGGTAGCCTCAGGGCGTGACAACTGCGCCACTCCCCTGCTCGCGCCACCATTACTTAGCATCACCCTGCAGCTGAAAAGTGACAAAGTCGACCCTATATTGTTGCACAATACCCAGCTTGTGTAGCCTCTCATAACAATCCAAGATAAATTCATAAGCATCTTCCTTCTCAGTACCCTGGAACGTAGGAGGTTTCAGCTTCAGAATCTTAGTCAGCATTTCATATTCATTCCCTGTCATAACTGGATCTAGAATTGGTCAGAAAAAGTCATCATTGCCCGACGCTGCATCTATCCTAGGAGTTGTGGCAGCCGCTGGTTGGGTTCCGAGAGTGTGATCTCCAATAACCGTGGTGGTGGCTCAAGCACCTACCAGCCCACTCAGAAAACTCCATACCTGCTGAAATGCTTTGGGCGTCATAGGGGGAAGGCCCGCACCTCTAGCCGGTTCTGCCTTCGCCTGCTCCGCTCCCTCCTCAACAACACCTTCAACTTCCTTCTCAGCCGGATCCTTGGGTGGGGGAGGGGTCGGATCTCGTGCTCCTACAGCCACATGAGCTCCACCCCTGATGGGTACTGATCTACCTCGGCCCTTGCCCCCACCCCTTCCTCTACCTATGACTACTGGGCCCGCTATTGGGACCACTGCTCTCGCTCTATTTTTTCTCGTATTAACCATCTGCGGAAAAAGAGTGAAAGGAGTTAGACACCAATTTGTATCACCAGATACCTATTGGAATCAAGTTATAGCACAAAGGTAGAAAGGAGAGAGAGTTTTTCTAAAGTCCTATAGCCTCTCGAAGAAAAGTACATATGTCTCTGTACCATTCTGCAAGACTCTACTAGACACATTTTGGTACAAAAAGTTCAACGAACCTAGGGATCTGATACCATCTTTGTCATGAATCAACCTGCCGTGAGTTTCACCCACCCGAAATCCTCGGATGAGCGAACCCAACACTTAACCATTCTAACAGGTCAAAACCAGTTTTCATATAAATAACTATCATTCACAGTCTCAAAATACTAACATGATAAAATATGTGGAAAATCTCCTTAGAACCTGAAACTCACCGTACCAAAACATTCTACCAACATCTAGAATGTGGATGCAACCCCAAAAGAAAAATCAAGACTTTAAACTCAAAACAAGTGGGATACAACTAATCATGGACAAAAACAGGGTATCTCGGAAGAACAGCTCACCCTTGAATCCTGAATTCAGAGAAACTACAAGTGAGGTCGCGTGTCAGCCGCCGGAAGATGTCCTGTACTCACAAATAGAAAAGCAGGTGCAGAATCAATACACAACCACCGTGTATTGGTGGGATCATCGTCCAGCCCCAATAAATAAGATATGAACAGTAAACCAAAGTTGAGTAAAGCGAAGTAAATATGTAATACAAGTCAACCATATACCTAGACTACAAGTCTCTTCCTTACTTAACAACCACATGTAACCAATTAACAACCACTGAAAATACTAAGTGACAATAAACATATAACCTTTTCACATAACCTGGATCAACAAGGATCCCTAAAACACCACCTATGTGTTCAACATGCAATCCCAGTCTACACTCAGACCAACCTTATATTTAAATATAATCACCCGGCCTCTCATGGACCATATGCAATAATCACAGTTCAAGAATACAACCCGTCCCACTTATTGAACCATCGACATAATACAATCAATGCAAGTAAAGTCAAACCCGTACCAGGCGTGATACCTGAGCCAACCATTTGTAAAACCTGTACCAGGCGTGGTACCTGAGCCAACTGATAAATATCCCATACCAGGAGTGGTACCCGATCCAACCAATATGTAACCTATATCAGGTGTGGTACCGGAGCCAACAGAATGTCATACATAATCAATAAGTCAATAAAATCATGAACAACATCACACTCGTAAACCAACAAGCAATCAAACCCAGTTCATTTCACATAATTGATACATGATAGCTAGACATTCATAATCCTCTTTCCCTAAGCATGCAAACTCACACAATACTAAGCGATAGTACATGAATTGCATATTGGGAAAACAGTAACCATCACCTACCTTGAATAACTTAAATCTCTCTATTGGACCAGAGCCTTTGCTTGTTCTTGGTCTAAAAGAATTATACAAACCACTACAATAAATTCACTGGCCTAAATTACTCGGATTATAAAAAATCCCAATCCCCAGGCCAAAACTATAATCATTCCACCCATTATGAGCCTTCCCACAACTAATTTGCCTAAATATTACCATTTAATGATTACATTTAGCGAATAAAGGTGTTTTACACATGCAAACGCGATAATTACCACAACCAATGAATTCTAGACCTAGAATTCCCCTTTTTCCATCGAATTCTATCATTCTAGGTTACCCCAAACGTTCCTCCAAGCCCAAGATTACAACATTCTAAGGTCTGGGAATCAAAGAACTTATATGGGTGATGAAGACCTTATTTTTTCGATGGAGTTTGGTCAAAATTCTCTGAAAATTGCCTCCCTTCATCTACGCCCTTCCCCAAAATGTTCTTTAGAAATTTTGAATGTTTTGGAGAAATTTCTGCATTAAAACCCAACTCGGTCTGCTATAATGGTCCGTACACCACTATTGCACCATCCCCGTAGCAGAACTGACCGCTATGATGGTGCTGACCATCGTTGACTTTCATTATAGAAGAAATTATTCTGCTATAGCGGTGGCCGCGGTAGGGCTGTGTAAAACATCATAGCGGTTGACACGGGACAAAAACTCAGAAATTCCCCCAAAAGGCTCTATTTTATCAGAGACCTTAAATTTTGACATTCCAAAACAACCCCTTCACGTCAACCTTAATACCGAGAGTTATGCTTATCCAAATTTGTTTCTGAAAAGTTCCCCGAACTCCTGAATGCCTTAGCTAATGGAAAAACTAGCTCAACACAAGACACTTTACCCAATCATCACCCGATTTTCCCTATAGCATACCTTTGTCTGAAAGGTTTACTCGTAATGATGGACCCTGTCATTACGACAAAAACTACGGTGCTTGATGGGAGGAAACCCACCTTTTTAATGCATTTTTATTTTTTGTTGCTCTGTAGGATTCATTGTGGTACTGGAATATTAGAAGAAGGAAATGAGGGGTAATTAATCAATTTCAAGAGGTAATGCAGCATGCCATTACGCCATGGTAAGTAGGAATAACTTGTGCAAAAGGAAGGTGAAAAGAAATTGTCCAAGGCCCGAGACAGTGGGCCTCCACAATTGCACTGTGTCACAAAGGCCATTGTCCGCGATTAGCCCATGGCACGGAGGGAGTGGTTTGTTGACTTAAAGTTTTAAGTCACAAAATATTTGGCCTCCATATTTAAGTTGTGTCATAGAGGCTAGGCTCCACGATAAGCCCATGACACATAGGGGCATTTTATTGGTCAAGTTTCTCTTTTAACCTGATTAAAACCCGACCCAAACCCATTTAATTACATAAAATCCCCAAATCTCTTTCTATTCCTTCAGCCCTAGCATACCACCTCTCCTAAATCCTCTCAACTCTCAATATGCCACACTGCTCAAATCGCCCCAAAAATCTTCATCTCTTTTGCTTTGGTTAAGCGACAAAGGTAAGAATTCTTGAACTTCTCCTATTTATCCCCTATTTTTACTGTGTGTGGATACCATTTTAGAGAAATAGTTGACAGTTTCATGGGTATTTATGTGATTCTATGAGGTGGGTACGAATTAAGCTCCAACGTATTTCCTAAAGTTGTTTCATTCTCCTAACTGTTGGGATGCTTTTTGGCATGAGCTCTAAGTATGTTGCATGTTGACATGGTAAAATACGGTCTGACTGATATGGAACTTGCTGTTGGTATGAATTTTTTTTGGCATTGTGATAAATTTAAAGTACTTGCCATTGTCATATAGCCATGTCATTGAATATTATTTTGTATCTCTACTTTATTGTTCTTGCAGCCAGTTGTATAGCACCATTGGAATATTTTGATGGATGACACTCGCACATATGGGAAGTCTGAGTACCCTCACTTTGAGCAGGTGCATCCATTCTAGAAAGTAAGTGTGGGATCGTTCGTGGAACATTTCACACTTAGTATTTGCTAGCCTTACTAATCTTGGGCTAACTTGGTAGCGATGTTTATGTTATTTTTGGACAGGACCATGTCTGGCAGGCAACAAAAAGGCAAGGGGGCTGCTTTCTCTAGCATGGGTAGAAAGAGAAGTCAAACCGGCATTACTGTCCCTAAAGCCCCAACAGTTCTAAGGGTCCAGATAAAGATGTTCGGGACTAGATGGGTTGTGGAGGAAGGCAAAAACTGGTATACCATGCACACATAATCTAAGTACTTCCCTGAGGAGATGATTGACAAGGCGAGCCTAGAAACAGAGTTCCATCAGATTGTTTGGTGGATCGAATAATTGGTTATGCACTTCATGTTTGATGAGCCACTATAGTGCAATCTGCACTTAACCAGAGAATTCTATGAAAATTGGGACCCTCAGCAGTCTGACTTTGAGGTGTATATCAGGGGAAAAATATTGAAGTTTGAATCACAACATCTGAATGGTATCTTGGGTACTCCAAATACTGACCCTTTCCCGCTAAAGTAGCTAAATATTACACCCCCATATGTGTAAATTCGACATGTGCTAGGTGGAAGAAGTTCAACAGCGAGATGGCTTTGCCACAAGGAAAAAGGGTATCATTTGACATTCTCGTATGCTCACATGAATAGGAGGTGCGTGTATGTTTGAAGATTGTGTGCCATTGCCTCACACCAGCTAAACACATGACTGATGTTACTCAGGATAGAGTTTGTTTGGTGTTTGCCCTTATGACTGATGAGGAGATAAATGTTGGGGCTTCCATTAAGTCAGCCATGAAAAAGACAATGGTTCATCAGGGTCAGAGCTACAGATTTGGTGGATTGCTGACGAGTTTTTGTGAAGCCAGATTATTGAGGAGGAGACATTGGATTATAAACCACAAATAGAGACACATCCAATTGATGTAACCAAGACCCGGACACTTGATATCTCCCATGGGCTCGTGCTTACACTAGCTGAGCAGCATGCTCGAGATGATGATATCACTGCCCGCATGTTTAGACTGTAGATGTTGCAACAATCAATTGGAGCTCTGCAAGTAACTAGAGAGGATATTGTCACGACCCAATTTCTCGGTCATGATGGCACCTACAACCCCCGGTAGGTGAACCAATCCCCGTAGCCCAGAACAGTTAGAAATGGGCTACTATCTAACAAATAAGGGAACAAGACGAAGAGAACAGATAAAAGGAATGTAAATATATACATATGCGGAAACTAAACTAAACCCCAAGACCTGGTATCATAGTACAGAGCCAAACTACATACATGGAGTGCAAATAAACCAAAACCATAAATACAGATGTCTCTGAATGGTAATAGAGTACATGAAGCAAAAGATAAACTAAAGCTAAGCTCCGATCGCCAAGAGCTCACCCTCAGCCTGAAGTAGTCCCCAACAGATCTCCAAGCACGAATCACAATGATCTAATGGCGATGGCCCACGCTAGGATCTGCACCCAAAGATGCAGGGGGTAGGGGTGAGCACCAAATGCGAAGCATAAGGTACCAGTAGGTATCATAGGCCGACTGGGCACATATAAGATAAAAGCGCAGTAATAGACAGAATAGAAGCAAGTAGTCACAGAAATCAACGAAAAGGTACACAGGAACTAGCCCAGAGGGAAAACAACAGAACCACATGTGAGGCCTAGTAAGACAGA